>WFMF01000693.1:0-67545 GCA_011033025.1 Beroe forskalii | reverse complement strand
AAAAATTTTATTTTTAATTATACGCCCGGCCCGGAGAAATAGGGGAAAAAAAAGGATAACTCATTATCATATCATATGAGTTGGAGGGTTAAACCCGCCATTTCCCCGGGCGGCATCCCCTCCTCTGTTTCGTTCCTCGCTTTTGAATCTGTACCACTCACTCCAGAATCCAGCCTGGATTTTTCCTTTCTCCCCCAAATCCCCAAGTTCCCCCTGAAAATAAGATTTTTAAGACAATTTCAAAATATTGAGCAATGGCACCCCAATTCAGTAAAGGAAATCATTGATCTTTAGGGGTTGAAAATTTTTTTTTGTTTTTGAAGTGGTTTTGGGAAACACCTCAACTCCCCAAAATTTGTTCGATGAGTTCAGCATATGAAAATTTTTATTTTAAACATCCCCCTTTGTATCCCCCTCCCCTTTCTTTTTCTTTTCCCCATTCTTTTCCTTTTTCCACCCTTTTTTTCCCCCATTTTTTTTTTTCTTTTCCCCTTTCGTGTCCCCTTTTTGGTTTTAACCCAGTAATCGGTATCCAAAAGATCCTATCCACTTTGTTGAAGTGAGTGGCGGCGTTAAAGATACGGGTTTTAAAAGTGACCTTTTATTAGTCTGCGGAATTTTACGGTTAAAATTGCCTCATCGAAATTGATCGGACTTTAGATTTCAAAGAAATGCCCAGAAACTGAAACCAGTGACATTGAACTTGAAGGAAATGTAAAAATCCCAATTCCAACCCATCGAAAATGGTTGGACATCTATGCCCAAGCACTGGAGGATCAAAAAAGATGGGGTTATCACCTGTAAGAAATGGAGGATCAGATTGTCCACATTCGGGAAAAAATTTTTAAAAGAATTTTGGGGAATTTTCAATTAATTAATTTTTTTTCCCCCAAAATTTTAAAAAAAGTCTCATCATATTTTTATGGAAAATTCCCAAAAAAATCCCCCAAAAATTAAAATTGTCCTAGTAAAAATCTCAAAAGTTATCTGGGCTTTGGGCGTTTTATACAGGCAAACCATTGAGCCCATATAAATATACACAGCTCGAGCGGGTTTTACTCTCCCCCTCAATACCACTCCTTTCTCCACTATCGTAGATACCGTTCTGGAACAGCTCCAAATCCTACAGAATAGATATATAATTATATTAATCTTTCTCATTTAGCATATAATAGATACATCCATATAAAAATCCATACGAAAGACTCGACTTTCTCATGAAAGTCTCAACTTTCTCCATGACGCGTCAACCGAAATTCTAGAGCAAAAATCAGAATGGGTACACAAATATAGAAAATTATAACTACTCACTCTTGTCAGATAGCATGATTCGATACATTGGGCAAGTCTATCCTTATCCAATTCTCGGTTGAAAGTTATGTTTTCCTCAATGTTTCCTAGAGAAAATGCATAAGTGAAGATGGTTTAGCGAAAGATTTCTTTAAAATTCTATATATATTTTTTATTTATAAATTCTACAATCTAAAATATACTCTATAAGGTTGCAGGGCAATAAGATGGCGGAGGAATGAATACAATCCAACCAACCGTTGTATATCCAAGGTACTTGAGATGAAAACGAAATTTTCCCATCTATCTTGATATCCCCTGAAAATCGATCCAATTCCTGAAATACTTCTACGTTAAATTAGATTGGTAAAACCGCAAGAGATTGATATTGATTTAGAGAAATTTTCCATGAACGAGTCGAATACTAAAATTCGGTCATCTTAAACACATCTTAAGACGGAATACTGATTGAAAGCCCACACTACTTAAGTGCTAATGAAACCCCACACTTCTTTAACCTGAATGAGGGACATAAGGAAGGTTGTCTTGCCACAGGCCACTGGTCCGACTACAGCAATCAGCTCCCCTTTCTTTATTGTCAGGTTTAAATCTGGGTTCGAGATACACTTTATTCAGGCGTTTAGTGTTATTGTCAGGTTCAAATCTGGGTTTTAGATACACTTTAGTCAGGCTTTTTGTGTTATTGGAAAGTACTGCGACCCTCAGGACAGGTTTGTAGATATGGAATTATAAAATCAACGTTTCCATGCCCCATGGTTTGGATTTCATGGTTAGAAAGTTAGAATGTGCATTGTGCAACTTAGTATGGGCGATTGGAGAGGTGTTATCCGTATTCTGTGATAATTCAGTAAACCTGATAAGAAGAACGAATCCTTGCTCCATCTTGCGGATAAGTTTTCTATAACAGCGGCATTTTCCGATTCTGTACATGCACCTGACAAGTGTTAAATAGTTAAATTGTTGTAGTTTCACTGTATACCAACCGCAACGCGCACAAAAACGCGCGAAAATTTATATTGATCCAAATTCTTTTTGGGGGCCTTTGTTTTTAATTTGGTCCAAATGAACACCGCGCGCGACTGAAAGTGTGCTAGAATTTCAGCGAATTACTGATTTATTCCAACCACGCACAAGTTCAATAATTGGACAGTTTACATTAACAATACGAAGAAGTCTTGCTAGCAAACATGCACACGATTAACAAATGGCATAACAATAGTGTTATAAACATTTGATTTTTGATCAGTGATAAAACATGTTGGGACAGTATAATTAAGTAATTAGGGCTTTGGTAGCTTATTATTATTTTTAGGGCTGTAATAGGGTGCGCGAAGTGTTGACATATTTCATGGGAATTCTCCCATATTCTATTCATGATTTACTACATTTTATATGTACCAAGACTATGCAAAATGGAGATAAAAGTACTGTAGAGTGCAGGTGAATTGAGTTATCATTAGGATGTACCATACCCATTTATTTACTCATTTAACTGTTTATGACATGACATAATGATTTAATGAAGTAATGAGATCATTTAGTCGGCTTGTAAGTTGGCTTTATATAGTTGGGCAACTGGCCAATTCATTTACCTTATATATTGAAGTCCTACAAGCTAAGAGTTAACGAAATTCCGCAGAAAAAAGGAATGATACATAATACCATCGCTACCAGTGGTTCCGTCACAGTATACATCGACAAGAAAACTAGATAAGAATACGCAGCTTTTAATTAAGTCAGACATTCTTTGATAACAGAAGCGCTTTAACATGACTCAACGGCCGGGAATGCGTGAATTATGGAATGAAGTGTACATTGTACATGAATGTACTTATTAGCCTAAAACTCATTCCAAACATATTCGCTTGCATGCTTTATTGAGGAACTGCAGTGGGTTCTGTCACAGAACTGCGGCGGGTTCTGTCACAGAACTGCGGCGGGTTCTGTCACAGAACTGCGGCGGGTTCTGTCACAGAAATGCGGCGGGTTCTGTCACAAAACTAAGGCTGGTTCTGTCACAGAACTGCGGTGGGTTTGTCATAGAACTGCGGCGGGTTCTGTCTCAGAACTGCGGTGGATTCGGTCACAGAACTATTGCGGGTTCTATTAAAGTAGAAACCTGTTTTATCGCTGTTTCCGTTGGCTTCATACTTCTTTTCTTCTTTATGGAGAAAGTTCTTGTTAATGATGACCTCGTTACTGAGGTTAAGGATAGCTGCTTTCTTGTGGAGATGAGTTATTTCGTCCGCGTTCAGAAATTCTGAGAGGGTTTATTATAGAGTGTCATTACATCTTGGCATTCAGGCATGAATTTTAGTTTTTGAAATTCTGGGGAATCAATCTGATGATAATTTAACAGAATATGTTTGAATGCTTTATAGGTATAAAATATTTGAATCAACATTCAGTTTACATAAAACACACAAAATTTGATGAATTGACACACATAATCATAGACAACAGGCATCGGACAAAAATGGTCACGTGGTACTATTATATATGAACACATCAGTAAAATTACACATGGAATTACTTGACACTTGCATACGAACTTCTTACACATTTCATGAACAAATACTCTAAACTTCTCTTCAGTAAGAACATGCACATGAAGTAAGAACACATAAAAATAATCACATTGAGTAACATTGGATCCAGTACAAGAGTCAATGAAAAACAAATTTTCATTAAAAGACACGTTAGACACTCAAAGATATATTTCAAGAAAAGAAGAATGTAGGTGAAAGTATTTTTCTAAGACGCCTAACATTTTAAGCTGCTCAATGATCTTCTCACTGAAGATTGAACGTCGACAATTGATCACTCTAAACTACGACAATGACGTCATCAATTCATCACTCTAAATTCTGATTATGACGTCACTATCCCATGCTCTTTGCCGCATTACTATCTTTACTCTAATCCTTAAGGATGGTACACACATAAAGTTGTTTACCTCTATTCTACTCATGCTGTGAAGGACTTGGGGCACGAAGGAGAAGGTGTGGCCCAGAAAGATGTTGATGTAGAGTTTTAGGGTATTGGCGATGGAGAGGTAGAAAAACAAATCTGAGGAAGGGAGGGTGAGGAGGAACTGAGGAAAGGAGGGAGGGAGGGTGAGGAGGAAGGGAGGGGTGAGGAGGAAGGGTGGGGAAGGGAGGTGAGGGGAAGGGGGTGAGGAGGAGGGAGGGTGAGGAGGGAGGGGTGAGGAAGAAGGGAGGGGTGGGAGGAAGGGAGGAGTGATGAGGAAGGGAGGGTGAGGAGGAAGGGAGGGTGAGGAGGAAGGGAGGGTGAGGAGTAAGGGAGGGGATGAGGAGGGAGGGAGGGTGAGGAGGAAGGGAGGGTGAGGAGGGAGGGAGGGTGAGGAGGAAGGGTGAGGAGGGAGGGAGGGGTGAGGAGGGAGGGAGGGTGAGGAGGAAGGGAGGGTGAGGAGGAAGGGAGGGGTGTGGAAGATGGAGAAGAATGAAGAGGGGCTTAGACAATGGGAGAGGGCATGTAGTGTGTAGATTGTGGCGTTGTTTTTTGTGGATATTTTGTGAATCTCATTAAAATCTTGCAATACATTTTTGTCACCATAAATGTAGTATCCTGACGACAGTCGACTTGAAAATCCCGAACACTGATAAGCCTAGCTTCGATTCATGGTTGATTTATGATGACTGAAGTGTTCAAATTGATGCCTTCACCATTCCATTGATGACTACACCACCGTCTACCGTGCCTATCGTTGTTCATTCTTGAGATCAGGGCGGCAATGCTTATAAAACTGAGTCACGAAATATATTTAGCTTTGATTTCGAATTAAAGTTCACTTCGGACAACTATGCAATACCAGTAGTATGTGATCCGAACTCGATGTATAATATTCACAGTACACAACTGCACCTAGTGTTTAATTGGTTGATGGTAGAAGAAGGCAGGACAAAAACAACGTCTAATGACTATACGACACATGTGCGAAACAACTGACTTACTTATTCACATCACAGGAGAAAAATCAAACAAAATATGCTTATAACTTTAGTGCTTGAAAATCGTGGTTAAATATCAGGCCCCGAGGGAGGGAAATTAAGCGCCTGCATTAAGCAAAAATGAATCACGATAAGAAATGCGTCGGCGGGCGAAATTGCTGTTCAGATTTAAAATCATCATCGAGGGAATATAATCACAGGCTTTGTATTGAACTCGATTTATACGAGAAGATTATGATGAATCGTAAGCTGATAGATTGGAGGAAAGTTTGCTGTGTACGATAAATAGGCGGTTGATGATAACGCTTTAATTACGACAGTCAGCCACTATTTGGAACTATTATATTAAGAACTATCTAGAACTATGAGAATTTGAAATTGTATCATGAAACCGCCTTTTTCTCGTACGCAGCCGGGCAGCCCCAGCAATTAACCTTCTCTCAAGAGAAATAGGCGGTTAAGCGACACTCGCTTTGCACAATTATTGATAATCACGTCAACTTAACCGCCTATTCCCCGATCACAGCAAGGTCCGTACCTCAATCCGTCCGACACTGTGTATCACTTGAGGCACGGTGGTGAAGGTGTTACCCAGGAAGGCCACGATAAGGACCCGAATCATCCCCAGCATACAGAACAGGAAGAACCAATCTGCGGGGAGTCACCGGAAAAAATGGGAGGGGGCAATTCAAAATGGGAAGAGATACCGAAAAAGGGGGCCATTTCAAAATGGAAGGGGCCACTTAAAAATGGGAGGAGTCACCGGGAAATGGGAGGGGCTGCTTCAAAATGGGGGGAGTCACCGGGAAATATGGGAGGGGCCACTTCAAAATGGAAGGGGTCACTCCAAAATGGGAGGGGACACCAGAAAATATGGGAGGGGGCTGCTCCAAAATGGGAGGAGTCACCGGGAAATGGGAGGGGCTGCTTCAAAATGGGAGGGGACACCGGGAAATGGGAGGGGCTGCTTCAAAATGGGAAGGGCTGCTTCAAAATGGGGGGAGTCACCGGGAAATGGGAGGGGCTGCTTCAAAATGGGAGGGGACACCGGGAAATGGGAGGGGCTGCTTCAAAATGGGAGGGCCACTTCAAACTATGAAAATGACGTCATAATTGCAAGTCTCGACTGCCATCTTATCGCGCGAGGATCAAAAGATAAGGAGCATCAAAGTACTGTGTAACCAAAATAGGGGGTTAAAGTGTGCGACAAATTGATACTTCGACGACATCAGCCGAATTTTATATATAGACGTCATTTCCGGCCAGAAAGGAGCTCAATAGAATGATCAACAAATTAAGATGGAAAATAGACCGGAACTAGCATTAGAAAGATCTACATAATATGAAAGAAGTTGAAAGCTCGAATCTAAGTTCTTCCGTCATGATATCATCGAAAATTTGTATAACCAAATCTCCAGTCAAATAATGTGTAATCAATAAATCTGTAGACAATCAAGGAAACAAACCAAGTAAGACATATCCAATCAACCATCGCTTAATAACACAAAAATCAGTCGATATGATAACATCAGTCGATATGATAAAACGTCAGATAAATTTGAGTTTACATGCAGATTAATTTAGGACACTACCTCAATTCGTAGCAAGCTATGTACGACTTGGGGGATGGCCATGATAGCGTACCCCAGGAAAGCATTCAGATACAGCATCAAAACGTGCAAGACAGCCATGATGAAGAAGATCTCTGAGAATTGATTGATATCAAAGAGCAGGCCCAAAGAGCAGGCCCAAAGAGCAGGCCCAAAGGGCAGGCCCAAAGAGCAGGCCCAATAAAATGTGGGACAATAATTCTGGGGATCACAATTTTGGGGGTTATAAAATATGGGTATTGTTTTCAACATTACTCATGTTAAAGTATGATGATGGCGTCACATGATGGTTTTATCATCATGGGGTGCGACAAAAAAGTGGATTTTTTCCCGCGAAATTCCTAAACTTCGTTTCACAAAAATATTGCAGGAATTTAACATCTTTTGATGAATAATGAAGTATTGACCGATAAGCTAATCTGGCCACGTGCTTCGAGCCAAT
This sequence comes from Beroe forskalii, assembly GCA_011033025.1. NCBI lineage: Eukaryota > Metazoa > Ctenophora > Nuda > Beroida > Beroidae > Beroe > Beroe forskalii. The sequence continues at coordinate 60,211 of WFMF01000693.1, read as the reverse complement.
AATGATACAACTACTAAGTATTACTCAAGTAATTTGGGACGAGTCGTCACTGTTGCCACCCACAATCCACTTTCCATGCAGCATTGCTATACGTCATCACGACATTACAGTAACTCATGCATGAATTTGTACTTTTAACTTTTTGTAAATTTAGGATAAAATTAAACGTGATTATGATTATAATAAAAGCCTAAATGGCATGTCAAAACCATGACAGATGTCTCGTCTTATCGTTTGTATAAACTTATAAAGTCTTTAAAAGAACATATTTTAACAATCATGTAAGAGCATGTAAGTGTGTAGACTCATTAATGGCCCCAAAACATGTAGTTATCCGATTGAATTTGCTTAAATGGTCATTCGGTCTTGCCATTATTCAAGAAGACACTGACTGCTATATTTTATGTATTTCAAGGTCGTTCTAGCTCTCTCGCATTAAAATGAGCGATACGAATTTTAGAATCGCAACGGATCTCACCAATCTCAACAATCGCCGCCTGTATGGTTATCGATACTTCCAGTGTCCACTGTCCATGCGATAAAAAGTCGAAAAGTGCTGTACTGCACACACGCCAAAGATGTCATTCTATGAAGTATGATTTTGTGCCATAGAATTAGATTTTAGTGACCAAACAAATACGGCATGCACCTTCATAAACTTATAACATCCACGTTCACTGGCATAAGGTTAGGAGTTCACTGTGACACACTTTACAGTTGCAACAGGACGTATATAGTAGAGACGCATAGGATTTTAAACGATTTTAAAAAAGTTTAAACGCCAGCTTGGTGCACTTCCCGTGGTCTGATTTTCATGAAATTGATAATATCGTGCATTTAGATGACCTTAAGTGAATTGCCAAAATGTTTATCAAAAGCTCATTTCATCCCAATTTCGTAGGCAGTTTAATTTTCGCAACTCCGTCCTATGCGCCCACACTAATATTGTACCTCCATCCTATGGATGCCATGTATTGCTTGCGGAAGTGATGTCACCATGTAGCCGATATACACACAGAGATACAGCCGTATACCATCCGCCAGAGATATGAAGAAAAACATATCTGGGGAGAGGGTTCAATCTGAGAAGACTTCATACCTTCATGAAGTCTGGTGTCAAGAGGAAATGGTGTCAAAGTGAATGGTGTCAAGACTCAAGGGGGGTTGGTGTTAACTTTTCATGATAAAGTGGTGTCAGCGTGAATTGGTGTCAGAGTGAAGCGAAGTCATCAGCAAATTTGGCAACGTGAAAAGTTAAATAATGGTAGCTATTTGAAGTGTATATGGGGACCAAACATCAAACACCATGGCTTCAGCGTTATGAAATAAGAAACGCTGGATCCGCTGCTCTTGCAAGCAAGGTCACGTCACTAGAGTCACTTACATAATTTAGTGATTATCGTCATCATCACAGAAATTGGATGAGAAACTAAGGAGCAACGATATCACAGTTCATCATATTTTTGATTTAATTGTTACCAGGAAATTCATCATATCAAGAAATAATGCGAAAGTTTTATGAAGGTACATGAACTAAAAATGAGAAATCTCATTTTAAAATCACTTAAATCTTAATGAGTAGAGTCTAAAAAAGTAATAAGTATAAGATCATTGCGAAGAAAACTACCTAACTATATGAAATTTATGAGACACTTTATTACGATCTTTATCAAAATAACACAAATTAAGTGGGTAAAAATGATGGAAATGATGATGGAAATCGCACAGTTACTTTAGAAGTAAGAAAATATCTACAGCAAAATAAATAGAAGGGGGAAATTTCCAGATATATACATAGATATAGGCTAATCGCATCCTCCATGCATAATGTAGAAAAGTACATCTGCTTGTCTTACTGGAGGTGAGTGGGGTCAGCAGTGAAAGTTCGTTTTTTCTAAATTTTGTATGAAAGTTGATTGAACTATATAAAAGTTTTATGTAACTAGGATATGAAGGTTATTGCAATACGGCATCCGGTTCACTCCGGAATCAAAGCTGAAGAATTCATAGGCAGGCCGTCCCAAGAGCAAGCGACCCATGTTTAGAAGAATTGGACTCACAAGATTACTGGCAGGAGACGATCAATCATCAACACATGTTACCAAACAAAGTTACCAAACAATTATATTATAAGGTTCCCTCAGTTCTTCAGTTTTCACATGCATACCTATTGCATGCTTAATGCTTAAGCATACCTTTATTCTGCTCACCCTATAATATAATTGTAGGCCATCATTTCGATCCATATTGAACTCGACATTGCATCGTACAATATATGCTTATATTCATCCCAATGCTGTAACTAGACTTGGAACTAGAGTACCTAGACTTGGAATTGAAGAAACTTACCTTACCTTCACATCTACAAGAAACTTATGATTGTGAAAATAGTCACCTTGAATCATTGCAACAGAATCAATCTGAATAGAGTATTTGATCAGGCCACGCAATTCACATTTCACAGACTAAATTCCATTCACAAACAGTAGGCATTTTGGAGTAGTGACGTCATAATCAGGCTGTACACGGCATTATTCTCCGTACCTCGATCCTGGAGAAGCTGTGTAGAACTTGAGGTATTGAAAGCATGGTTCTCCCCAGGAAGACGTTAATATAACCTCTCAATACTGCCGCCATCGACATGAAGAAGAACAAATCTGCGGGGGTTTACATTTATTACGACAGATAAACGACCAAAAAACGACAGAAAAACGACCAGAGAACGACCAGAAAACGACCAGAAAACGACCAGAAAACGACCAGAAAACGACCAGAAAACGACCAAATAATAACTAAATAAGAGTACTTGTTTCAATCAGCTGATCCACAGTAGTTGCAAGTGGTCGGGGAGAAAAAGACAAGAATGTTATACCGAGAACTGGGGACAGATGTCCATATTTTCGTCAAACTATTCTTGACCGGTTACAGCCCAATGAGGAGGATAGGAATGAAATTATCTATTTAAGACCAGTAGTCTCAAGTAGAAGAAAAGTACTTTGGCAGCTAATAATTTGTAGAACGTATAAGATAGGTTTAGAAGACCTCAAAAACAGGCAAGATTCAAAGCAATGGGGCTGTAGTCGACGATAAAAGCCAGAGTTAAAGTCAAGTTTAGTATTCAACTGTTCACCTTTCATTACCTTAACATTCTTACTACTTCTGATTTTAATGAAACCGTCGTAGTGATTAGTTTGATGCGAATTATGGACAAGCACCGATTTATCCAAATAAATCTTATTTAGATTGAGTAATTTACATCAAGTGTCAATCAAACTTGAGAACGACGAGTCATTTGTAAATTATGTACATGCAAACTCAAAAACACGATGGTCTGATTATATGTATTTTACATCTAGGAACCTGGATACGTTGAAGACTAAAGATAACTTGGGGAATGAAGGCAAAGCAGTGTCCTACACACAAATTGAGGAAAAGTTTCAGGTTGGAAACCATTGAGAGGTAGAAAAATAGATCTGCGAAATTCTATGTAGAAAGTTAATATCACGTTGATTAAAATACCTAATGAAATTGATGTTTAAGCTGTATTCTTTACTATTTACCATCTGCTGTAGGGCTGATATACTTTGCAGGTAACAACAATTGTTACGACTCCCACCGAAAAAAATATTTGTAAGTTTAACTTTAAGGTGCCTGATTGAAAAAACACAGAATCTCAAGTACCTGAGTACTCCATGTACATTTTCTAATCTAACATATCGGACATATTATTTGATTGTTGATGTAAAATAAACTATTTCTTTTACTGAACTATTTCTTTTACTGGTAGCCGTGTTGGAAGGAGGAGACTTATGTAGACCTTCGCCTTTGGGTACATTTCACATATTTTCCTCACTTTTTCCTCCATGCCCTCAATGAGGGCTCTGTTGGACTTTTTGAATCTCGGGCTACAGTTAATACTGTTAATACCGGTGTGTATAACTATATTCTGTAGGGTCCGATTTTCTCAGGTTCAGGGATGGCATCAATGTGACCAACCTTAACCCGTTTCCCTGGCATCCAAGCACCGAGCTTACAACCCCACTCCCGAACTTGATGTTAGCTGTGTTCGAGTCACCTAGGATAACTGTGCTGTTTATGAAGTGTGGGGCTATGTGGCGGAATGTGAAGCTGTACCTTATCTCTGATGATTCGCATGGTTCAATGCTGTGAACCCAGAAGTCCTGTGCGAATCTCGAAGAAACAAGAACACTTCTGTCCTTAAGCACCTTCTGCTCGGATGAGGTTCCATCGTTGTTGGCGAACGTCATTGTCCTTTCAGCTCCTATTGAAACAGTTACTATGTCTGATTCAGGATCAATAGCTGCTTCGTCATCCCTATGAGGAGGTATGCAGTTTGAGCCTGTCGAGTAGCGGCTTATCAGACATGAGTTGAAGACAGCTTCTGGGTTAGGGAGATGTGGCTTTATTCCCGCCCTGGCCAGGGCGGTAACCCCCCGCGGTAAGAAAAAAAAGAAAAAGAAATAGAGAGTCGAGACCTATCTAGAACGATTCGTCGTAAAATTTTAGGTCTAGGACAACCGTTCTTATTGATACGCGTATACTTAGATCGCACGCTACAGTAACGTAACTGGCCAGGGCTATAAGTTAGAGAATTCAGTGTCACAGGGTGATATAATATATAATAAGATTAATAATAATAATAAGAGCTGATAATTTGGGACCCAATTTAAAACGATGAGATCTCAAGAACGGGAAATGGTAGAGCCATGATCGAGGTCAAGTTTTGTTGATCTAAGATGGGAGTGTGGCTTAGGCTATGTGAGAAGTTCTGGTGACGTCATTTTCACGTCACTATGACGTCATCAACTTAGCGAAATTTTATTGCATTTTTTAGCGAAAATAGGTCATTTTCGAGCGCATTTTTCACAAAGAAGGAAAGGAGATAGCTCTCTGATTTTTCGGAACAATTTTTTAGCAAATTTAAAGAGCTTTCAGAAAATCATATGGATTATTGGGTTATCTCGATTTTTCATCGAGATATACGCGATTTTCTAAGGTACGGTTAAAAATCGATTTCCAAATTATTGGACAAAACTTAAACGAGTGAGATGTCAAGAACTGCGACTTATCTTGAGATGAGACCGGTCAAAGTATGTTGTGCTAAGGCGGAATTGTGGCTTAGGCTATATGGGAAGTTGGTTTGAGCCTATTTGGGTGCTGTGATGACGTCATAAAAATCGCGTAAAACCACTAAAATAGCGTATTTTGCGATAGAATGCTATTTTGCGCTACTTTGGACATCTCCGACTCAAAGATTTTTCATCGGATTATGTTTTACTTTGATATGATGCTTTAAGACCTTAAGATTTAGCTATAAAACGAGTTTCAGGGCGATCGGTCGAAGATTGTTGTCGTGAGAGGCTTCTAAAAATTGAACTGCAAATTGATTGAAATTACGTTTATAACGAAAAATTGTGTAATTGTAATCCTATTCTGTGATACGATGGTCTACTGATAATGGTTTTTCTATGTCTCACAGTGAATAGGGATGGGAAATATACGATGAACTAGTGGAGCACGTGAGTTCACGCGGACGTTTTGTGTAGAAATTAGGGGGATTTAAAGAAATTGATATTTACACGGGATTTTCGACTTGATTACGTTGAAATGAATTCAAATACGACTAATGCACATGAAATAAGATGCATGTGCTATACTTCAGCACGTGAGTACACACGGACGTTTCGTAGAAATTAGGGGATTTGAAGAAATTGATATTTACACGGGATTTTCGACTTGGTTACGTTGAAATAAGTTCAAATACGACTTATGTACGTGAAATTAGATCTGGTTGCTATATTTAAGCACGAATTATGTGGACGATTTAGAAATTAAGAAAATATATCAATTCTAGTAATTCCAAGTTAGAATAACGTTTTTGGACTTTGTCAGGGTAAGTTACGTGGGCTCGGCTTGTGTGTGGGTTAGTTACGTGGGTTCAGACTACGTGAGGGCAAGTAATGAGTCCAAACTGCCTTTGGGCAGTTAACATGGGTCTCAAACCACATACATCTGTCAAGATAACACAGTTGTTATTGATGAAGTTGTCAAGTAACCCCCGCGGGTTTGGATGTGACAACGGAACCTGAAAAGAGACAAAATGGGCTGATCACATCCAAACCAGAGGGGGGTTACTTGACCAACCGTCCAACGGTTTTGGTGACGTAGAGTCAATGAGGCTCTTGATTTCATCAGGGATGGGCTGAGCCTCATGTTTACCTCCAGCATATCTGTAGCTATAGCCTCCGTAATACAAGACGTCTCTGGAGTTTTCTGATCCAATGGTTTTGAATGTACTTTCTCTGCCATTGACAAAGCCAAGGAGTCTGTCTTTGAGATCGAGTGAGACAGCATCGTCTTTATACATCGTGAACGGTGTACATAGATCCTCCTTTTTTCTCATGTGTGGTGATGTAGTGTTGGGTTGCATAGCAGCAGGAGATGGTGGCCTGACGCTTCTTGTGGTGTTTGCTGTCATTGACTGCTGCATGTCGGACACTTAGTTGGAGAATGCAGCAACATTCTCCCCAATTTTACTAATCTCTTCCATTGGGAATCTTGAGATTTTGTTTATAGCTCCGGAGAAATTTCCTGGGCTGGCTTACTGATCAAGGAGTTCATTTGGTCCTTCAACTGATGAATCTCATCTCGAATAGCCTTGAATCCAGCAGTGTGATCCTTAACTATGCCAGTGGAGATGTGGGATTTCATATCCTCAAATTCAGATGTCCCTTTGGCTAGTCTTAGTGACATTTCCTGATGTCATCCTTAATTAGCTTCACATCCGTGGCAAGATCAGAGATTGTTTGCATTATGATCTTTAAATTTGGTTTCCTCAATGAGCAAATGTTTGATGTGGTGATTGAAGAACTCTACACTTGAGGCACCATCCCTTAGCATCTCAGAACAGTTCTGAAGTCAGTGAGGATGCTCAGACATGAATGCTTTCAACGACTCTACAGTCTCATTCCCATTTTTTGACATCAGGATTTGGTACTGAGGGCTGGTAGCACCAGGGGCATTCCCATTTAGGCCCTACTTCTTGGCAACAGCTTGCGTGTGAGTCTCAGGTTACAACACTCTATGTGTGCTACAGCTTCTCATTGCACTTGGGCATGTGATGTCTGTGCTTTTCCGGTCAAACACAGCACAGGGACAGTTTGTCAGCAGTGGGTGCTAGCAGACTGATGTTTGCTGGTGTGCTAGAGCTTGTTTCTAGGACATCTATCTGCAGTGTTTCATCAAGGTCTTCAGCGACTGAGCTGCTTGATGTTGGTGGCTTGCTGGGAGGGAGAGAGTCTTTACGACTCACTGGAGAAGAAGCAGGTGAGTTCCCAGCTGACCTTGCAGCTCTCTTGTTTGGGACTGCGGTTGCAGCAGGGGGTTTTCAGATCTCCAGACTGGGCTGGTCGTTTGCCTTTCGTCATGATGATGGAAGGAGGCGCTCCAGGGGACAAGGGAACCAGAGCACCAATCCGTGCGCAATGGGAGCTAGCTGGAACGATCGCCACTCTCAGCATCTCAAAAGCAGAGACCCAGATGAGACGCAAAGTAATCCGGCAGACACCTGAAATAAACATTTTGGCAGTATATATGGTGTTTTAAGTCAAGGTATATATAAAGTTGATGAAATTAAGAAAATATCAGCATATGTACATATTTTTCACTGCCATTTCCATTCCCGCTTATTTTTGTTACATTTATATTCCAATTATACCGACAACACACAGTAGCAAACATGTGGGTGAGTTGGTGATAATTAGGTTGCAAATGTGCATTATGCAGGGTTGTGCACTTTGACTTTTAGGATTTAACCTTTAAAATTTTCTAATGTCTCATAATATAACTGTTTACCTATGGCATGCAGCAAAATCTCATATCATAATATCAAATCATTACAATAATATTGTCTTAAAATAGAAGTTATTAAAACTAAAATAATAAGTACATTTATGTTTATGTTTATATGATTTAGAATTCCTACCTCAGTAGTGGATCGGAACTTGGGGAGAATCACACATTTCTATTTCAGTCAAGGCATTTGATATCAAGATAATTGAAAGTAGAGTCAAATTGTATAGGTCTGCCACACACTATAGACCTGTACGTTATTAAACTGATCATCATCTAATTGCGTAGCAGTACCTTTGTACATCAATTTAAAGGATTTTTAGATGTGTGATTCAACCATGCCCTTTTGGCCACTATCAAAAGTCAAAGAACGTTCGGAAATACTATCGAGTCCAAACCCTGCCCAAAAACAAGGCTCAGGTATCAAGTATGTCAGCAAAAATCAGCCCACAAAAACAGGGAACTGATCATGTAAACAAGTTGACTGAAGTAGACTCGAATAGACATTACCCTGCATGCTGCCATAGTGTTATTAGTCAATCAATCAGTTGATCGACCAACTAATCTATTTATCAATTGCAGTCCCACCTCCACAGCACTACATGCACAATCAAATTTTGAGGATGCCGAGCTATGGGGGTTAGTCTGCATTAAGTTAGGTATGGTTGAGTGATGTGCGTGGAAACCAACACACAACAGACATTAAAACTTATCTTATTTGTGATGGTGTCTGCCAGTCTTCTTAATGTGTGTCCCACAAAGCCCAAGTCAGATCTGAAGAGAATGGCAACCGCATGCAGACTAGCCCCCGAGACTTTTCAGCGCCATGGTCCCCCTATCCCCCTTCGCTGTACCCGTCACGTGGTTTACATATTCATCATTTCGACATCCTCAAATTTGATTGTATAAAGTAGTGTTGTAAAGTTTAAAACCTCCATTGATACCAACAGATGTGCTTTTCTACATATGCGTGGAGGATGCGATTAGCCAGTATCTATGTATATATATCTTGGACATTTCCTCACCATTGTCCCTGATCTATTTTACTGTGCTAGAAGAATAGAGGTAAAACTAAAAGTGTAAAATTGCTGCCAATAAAAGAATACTTACCTTATACTACATAGATATTTTATTACTTCTAAAGTAACTGTGTGATTTTAGCAATCATTGATCTTCCACCTCTACTGAACTCTTTCTTTTTCTTCCCCCTTCCCTCTAAACTGTGTTGCTCAGGAATCCGGAGTCCTGGGTGGCCCAGCCTTGCAGTTGTAAGCTGTGAGGGGTACGTGGGCCGAAACCCCTCCGTTTCCCTTTGTCACCTGCTGATGGTACACCTACATCGCAGATGGCAGGGAGACCTTACAACTGTTGGGCAACTGCTGATGATTCACAGTTTAGTCTCTTCTGCCTCTTATGTCAATCCTTGAATTAGAAAATCGAATACAGTATTTTGTTATGTTTGTAGTATACCCATACACCTCTATAGATAAGACATTGGATTCCATCATCATTTTCATCATTTCTTACCCACTTAATTTGTGTTTTTTGATAAAATTCGTAATTAAGTGTCTCATAAATTTCATTTAGTTAGGTAGTATTCTTCGCATTGATCTTATACTTATTACTTCATTAGACTCTACTTATTCACCTATTTGACGCAGAACATATGATTTTAAAAGAGATCTAAGTGATTTTAAAGTGAGATTTCTCATTTTAAGTTCATATACCTCCATAAAACTTTCGTATTATTTCGTAATATGATGAATTTCTTAGTAACAATTTAATCAAAAATATGATAAACTGTGATATCGTAGCTCCTAAGTTTCTCATCCAATTTCTGAGACCATGACGATAATCATTAAATTATGTAAGTGACTCTAGTGACGTGACCTTGGTTGCAGAAGGAATTTGGATCCAGTGTTGCTAATTTCGTAACGCTGAGTTGCTGAGTTAACAGTACAGAGTTGCTGTAGTTTGGACCGTACATATCTCAATTCTCAGGGTTAGGAGAGAACAACACCATGGCTGGTGTTGTTCTCTCCTAACCCTGAGAATTGAGATATGTACGGTCCAAACTACAGCAACTCTGTACTGTAGTTTGTATATTAAAATACACTATCTCCATCCCCAAATAGCTACCATTTCACGTAGCCAATTTGACGGATGACTTCGCTTCAATTTGACACCAATTCACTCTGACACCACTTTAGCATGACACGTTGACACCAGCACCCCTTGAGTCTTGACACCATTCACTTTGACACCATTTCCTCTTGACACCAGACTTCATGAAGGTATGAAGTCTTCTCAGATTGAACCCTCTCCCCAGATATGTTTTTCTTCATATCTCTGGCGGATGGTATACGGCTGTATCTCTGTGTGTATATCGGCTACATGGTGACATCACTTCCTGGCAATTCATGGCATCCATAGGATGGAGGTACAATATTAGTGGGGGCGCATAGGACGGAGTTGCGAAAATTAAACTGCCTACGAAATTGGGATGAAATGAGCTTTTGATAAACATTTTGGCAATTCACTTAAGGTCATCTAAATGCACGATATTATCAATTTCATGAAAATCAGACCACGGGAAGTGCACCAAGCTGGCGTTTAAACTTTTTTAAAATCGTTTAAAATCCTATGCGTCTCTACTATATACGTCCTGTTGCAACTGTAAAGTGTGTCACAGTGAACTCCTAACCAAATGCCAGTGAACGTGAATGTTGTAAGTTTATAAAGGTGCATGGCGTTTTTGTTTGGCCATTAAAATCTATGGTACAAAATCATAGAATGACATCTTTGGCGTGTGTGCACTGTGCAGCACAGCACATTTCGACTTTTTATCGCATGGACTCTGGAAGTATCGACCACTAAAATGACTGCGATCGTTAAGAGTGGTGTGATCCGTTGCGATTTATTAATGAAAGAAAAAATTCGGATCCCCCATTTTTATGCAAGGGAGTTAGTACGACCTTGACAGTTGACATACATAAATAACTATATAACAGTCAGTGTCTTCTTGAATAATGGCATGACCGAACGACCATTTAAGCAAATTCAATCAGATAAGTACTTGTTTTGGGGCCATTAATGAGTCTACACACTAGGCTCTTACATGATCAGTTACATGAATGTTAAAATATGTTCTTTTAAAGACTTTATAAGTTTATACAAACGATAAAACGAGACATATTCTGTCATGGTTTTGACGTGGCATTTAGGCTTTTTAATAATGATAATCACGTTTAATTTTATCCTAAATTTACAAAAAGTTAAAAGTACAAATTCATGCATGAGTTACTGTAATATGTCGTAATGTCGTATAAAAATGCTGCATGGAAAGTGGATTGTTGGTGGCAACAGTGACGACTTGTCTCAAATTACTTGAGTAGTACTTGGAGAAGCTGAGGGGGCGTACGGTAGAACTCATGCAGTGCACTAGAATACACGCTGTCAGGTTGACAGATATAGATACTCTCAGTCTTGCAATTCGGAAAAGTGGGCTACCCAAGGTTAGGTTGGCACGTTTTTGTAGTTGTATTTTTATTGGCCCAAAGCACGCGGCCTGATTACAGTAGCTGATTCGTCAATTCTTCATTATTCACCAAAAGCTCAAAAGATTTTAAATTCCCCACGTCATATTTTTGTGCAAAGAAATTTGGGAATTTTATGGAAAAATCAACCTATTGTCGCACCCCGTAAAATTTCTTATATGAAGCTGTCATCATATTACGTTAACATTGGTAATATTAAAAACAATCCCCATATTTTCGAACCCCCAAAATTTTGATCCCCAGTATTTTTGCCCCACAATATATTGGGCCTGCTTTTTGGGCCTGCTCTTTGATATCAATCAATTCTCAGAGATCTTCTTCATCATGGCTGTCTTGCACGTTTTGATGCTGTACCTAAACGCCTTCCTGGGCTACGCTATCATGGCCATCCCCCAAGTCATACATAGCTTGCTACGAATTGAGGTAGTGTCTAAATCTGCATGTTCACTAAAATCTATCTGACGTTTTATCATATCGACTGATGTTATCATATCGACTGATTTTTGTGTGTTTAAGCGATGGTTGATTGGCAATGTCTTATCTGGTTTGTTTCCTTGATCGTCTACAGATTGTTTGATTACAAATTATTTGCTCGGAGATTTGGTTACCGAAATTTTCGATAAAGTCATGACGGAAGAACTTAGATTCGAGCTTTAAACCCCTTTCATAATATTTAGATTTTCTAATGCTAGGTCTGGTCTATTTTCCATCTTCAGTCGTTAGATCATGCTATTGAGCTCCTTCCTGAAGAGGAAGGGAAATAACATCTATCTTAGATATTATATTATTCAGAGCTGATGTCGTCGAAGTACCAATTTGTCGCAAACTCAACCCCCCCGGTGACTCCTCTCATTTTGAAGCAGCCCCTCCCATTTTGAAGTAGCCCCTCCCATTTGGAAATGGCCCCTCCCATATTTCCCGGTGACTCCCCCCATTTTGAAGTGGCCCCTCCCATATTTCCGGTGACTCCTCCCATTTTCTGGTGTCTCCTCAAATTTTCCGGTGTCTCCCCCCATTTTCCGGTGTCTCCCCCCATTTTCCGGTGACTCCCCCCATTTTCCGGTGTCTCCCCCCCCCCATTTCTCGGTGACTCCCCATTTTCCGGTGACTCCCCCCATTTTCCGGTGTCTCCCCCCATTTTCCGGTGTCTCCCCCCATTTCCCGGTGTCTCCCCCCATTTTCCGGTGACTCCCCCCATTTCCCGGTGACTCCTCCAATATTTTCCGGCGACTCCCCCATTTCCCGGTGTCTCCCCGCATTTCCCGGTGACTCCCCCATTTTCCGTTGACTCCCCCCCACCGGTGACTTTATTTCCCGGTGACTCCCCCCATTTTCCGGTGTCTCCCCCCATTTCTCGGTGACTCCCCCCATTTTCCGGTGACTCCTCCCATTATCCGGTATCTCCCCCATTTTCCGGTGTCATCCCGCATTTTCCGGTGACTCCCCGCAGATTGGTTCTTCCTGATCTGTATGCTGGGAATGATTCGGGTCCTTATCGTGGCCTTCCTGGGTAACACCTTCACCACCGTGCCTCAAGTGATACACAGTGTCGGACGGATTGAGGTACGGACCTTGCTGTGATCGGGAATAGGCGGTTAGGTTGACGTGATTATCAATTGTACAAAGCGAGTGTCACTTAAACGCCTATTTTTCTTGAGAGAGGTTTGATTGCATGGGCTACGCGCGAGAAATGGGCGGTTTCATGATACAATTTCAAATTCTCATACTCTCATAGTTCTAGATAGTTCTTAATAAAGTTCCAGATAGTGGCTGACTGTCGCTATCATCAACCGCCTATTTATCGTACACAGCAAACTTTCCTCCAATCTATCAGCTTACGATTCATCATAATCTTCTCGTATAAATCGAGTTCAATACAAAGCCTGTGATCATATCCCTCCATGATGATTTTAAATCTGAACAGCAATTGCGCCTGCCGGCGCATTTCTTATCGTGATTCATTTTTACTTAATGTTGGCGCTAAATTTCCCTCCCTCGTGGCTTGATATTTAACTACGATTTTCAAGCACTAAATAAATAAGCATATTTTGTTTGATTTTCATTCTGTGATGTGAAAAAGTTAGTCAGTTGTTTCGCGCATGTGTCGTATAGTCATTAGTCGTTGTTTTTGTCCTGCCTACTCCTACTACTATATCAGCTAATTGTCCACTAGGTGCCTACTTCTACCATCAGTCAATTAAACACTAGGTGCAGTTGTGTACTGTGAATATTATACATCGAGTTCGGATCACATACTACTGGTATTGCATAGTTGTCCGAAGTGAAGTTAAATTCGAAATCAAAGCTAAATATATTTCGTGACTCAGTTTTATAAGCATTGCCGCCTTGATCTCAAGAATGAACAGCGATAGGCACGGTAGACGGTGGTGTAGTCATCAATGGAATGGTGAAAGCAGCAATTTGAACACTTCAGTCATCATGCATCAACCATGAATCGAAGCAAGGCTTATCAGTTTTCGGGATTTTCAAGTCGTCTATAGTCGTCAGTATACTACATTTATGGCGACAAAATGTATTGCAAGATTTTAATGAGATTCACAAAATATCCACAAAAAACAACGCCACAATCTACACACATGCCCTCTCCCATTGTCTAAGCCCCTCTTCATTCTTCTCCATCTTCCACACCCCTTCCTTCCTCCTCTCCCCCTTCCTCCTCACCCTCCCCTCCTCCTCATCCTCCCTTCCTCCTCACCCTCCCTTCCTCCTCACCCCTCCCTCCCTCCTCACCCTCCCTCCCTCCTCACCTCCCTTCCTCCTCACCCTCCCTTCCTCCTCACCCTCCCTTCCTCCTCACCCTCCCTCCCTCCTCACCCTCCCTTCCTCCTCATCCTCCCTTCCTCCTCACCCCTCCCTTCCTCCTCACCCTCCCTTCCTCCTCACCCTCCCTCCTCCCTCCTCACCCTCCTTCCTCCTCATCCTCCTTCCTCCTCACCCTCCCTTCCTCCTCACCCTCCCTTCCTCCTCACCCTCCCTTCCTCCTCACCCTCCCTTCCTCCTCACCCTCCCTCCCTTCTCACCCTCCCTTCCTCCTCACCCTCCCTTCCTCCTCACCCTCCCCCCTCCTCACCCTCCCCCCTCCTCACCCTCCCTTCTTCCTCACCCTCCCTTCCTCAGATTTGTTTTTCTACCTCTCCATCGCCAATACCCTAAAACTCTACATCAACATCTTTCTGGGCCACACCTTCTCCTTCGTGCCCCAAGTCCTTCACAGCATGAGTAGAATAGAGGTAAACAGCTTTATGTGTGTACCATCCTTGAGCTCTTGAGGATTAGAGTAAAGATAGTAATGCGGTAAAGAGCATGGGATAGTGACGTCATAATCAGAATTAAGAGTGATGAATTGATGACGTCATTACCATAGTTAGTAGTGATCAATTGATTACGTCATTTTCGTAGTTTAGAGGGATCAATTATTGACGTTGAATCTTCAGTGAGAAGATCACTGTTAGCCGTCTTCTAGAAAAATACTTTCACCTACATTCTTCTTTTCTTGAAATATATCTTTGAGTGTCTAATAGTAAGGGCTATACCAAACATGGGTGTGAAATAAATCTTAATCTAGGTTTGAGGATTGGATCCGATAGCATATAGGTCAAATATATACCCAAAAAAAAGTTTCAAAAATTTTCGATGCGGAAACCCATTTTTTGGCCACGCCCATTTTGGGCAGTGGCCAAAAAATGAATCAACGATATCTCAGCTTCTGTCTATGGAAAAGTTATAAATGACCACTCTAACCGACGTAGAATTGTCAGTTTTGGTAGGATAGAACATGGTTTCAAGGTTCTATCTCAACCCATTCCCGAGATAATCCCAAATTTGGCCATTTTGGCTGTCCATCAGGCCCAATTTGGGCATATGGGCAGCTCATGAGATGGAGAACATCATAACCATGTAACTCGACTGGAAATGATCGGTTTAAGAGGGTAGAGCATGGTTTCAAGGCTCTATCTCAACTCGCTCGCGAGATAATCCCCAATTTGGCCATTTTGGCTGTCCATGAAGCCCAATTTGGGCGTTTGGACAGCTTATGATATGGAGACCGTCAGAACCATGAAACTCGACTGGAAATGGTCGGTTTATGAGGGTAGAGCATGTTTTTAAGGCTCTATCTCAACCCGTTTTCGAGATAATCCCCAATATGACCATTTGGGCTGTCCATGAGGCTCAATTTGGGCATTTGGACAGTTAATGAGATGGAGAACATCAGAGCCATGTAACTCGACCGGAAATGATCGGTTTATGAGGGTAGAGCATGTTTTAAGGCTCTATCTCAACCTGTTCCCGAGATAATTCCTAAATTTTAGATATTGGCCGACCTATGGCTCAATTTGTGCACTCAGCTGAGGTACTCAATGTAATGACTAGCTTAGTCACCAAGAGATAATCTGTATGTGGTGTAGAAGATTCTAGATCCCAAGTTCTCTGAGGGATATTTCTCCCCTGCACTGTGGTTAATGCTTTAATGGTGGCTCCAAGACTCGTGATCCGATGAACTCTGAAGTTTTAACAGGTGTTATTGAGGTGAGTATACAATGAGTTTCTCTATTTCAGATTATCCCAACATTTTCGGCGCATTGTTATCTCAATATAGCCGAATCAGCTTTTGTAACAAATTATAGACACGTGTCATAGTAGTATAGAAAGACGTCAGTCATAGATTCGTACAATGAGGTTTATTGAAAGAGTTTAAATAGTTACGTAATATCGTCATAACCAGTTTTATATTATGAAATTAAGAAGATAACAGGTAACCAGGTTGCCATTAACAAGGACTTAGTGCAATTGAGTGCATCTATTGGCGAATCTAGAATCGGCAAGCTTCCTGGATTTCTGTTCCATCGGAATTACATTCTGGAATAAAACTTTACAGTATCCTTGATTATGAGATGGTTGGTGAATCAGGGGGCTGGCAAGTCCCCCGCGGCGGTTTGCGAGCCCGAGGGCGAGCATTGGACGACAGACCTAACAGTGCGAGGGCCGAAGGCCTGATATATTCGAGGACCCGAAGGGTCCGAGGGTGAGCATTGGACGGCTATCCTAACAGTACACGAGCCTCCGAGCATCGGGAGTGAGTTAATGTTACTTTGCTTGCCAGCCCCCAACTATATGTTTTCATGGATTGGCCATATTTCACGTTGAAATTTGAGTAAGTTCCCGTTGCCGAAATCGCACAAAAATTTGAACATCGCATGTTTAGAGGGCGAAGGTGCAACTGTCAAAATTTCAGATCGATTGGATTAAAAATGGCTTAGTTATTACAACTTCAATATTGCCAAAATCGAGGGTGTTCTTGTTAAATAGGGTTACGACCATATATATACAGATAGACATACATAATACATATACGAGAGACTTTTTAGTGCACGAAGTATACCCTCTTTAATCAGCCATATCTCGAAAACCGTAAAAGATGCAGAGCTCATCGACCCAGCGTTGGAAAGTAGAAAGATAGAACTTGCTGAAAATCACCTTAAAAACTATTTTACGTCATGATAATGACGTCACAAAACAAGGAATTTGAAATGACGATTTTCCCAAAAATAGGCGTTTTTCAACGCAATTTTTCGGTATGAAGCTTTCGAAATAGGAAAAAATGCTCCTCCTAGCGTAGAAAGGAAATTTAATGTGCTTTCCAAAAATGTGGTCGAAAAGTTCTGGGATCCCCGGCTTCATTGAGATATATGCGATTGTTTAAAACACTTTGACGCGAAAAAATCCCAAAAAATGGCAAAATTTGTGAAGCAAGTGGAGAGAGAACAAGACCATCCCAGAACTTCATCCTTGGATATGTTGTCGGTCATAGTCCCAACTGTGGTAAGGAATGGGTCTCAGATAGCTTATCTAATTTTATGACGTAATTGTGACGTCATCAGTAATTCTAGGTGACGCGAATTTTCTACGCGTGGTTTGACACCAAATTTCAATATCTGGGCACAGAAAAAGGGTGATATTTTTCCCAAAACCAAAAAGGATTTGGTTGTGATGGTCCGCGGCGGTTTTAAGGCGTTCTTTACTGTAAAACCCATGATATGAGAAAGAACGCGACGGTTAAAACTGCCGCAACGGCACTTTTTTGATGCATTTAAGGTATGTGAATGCTGTATATTTCATAAGTGACGTTGCAGCAGTTTTAACCGTCGCGTTCTTTCTCATATCATGGGTTTTACAGTAAAGAACGCCTTAAAACCGCCGCGGACCATCACAACCAAATCCTTTTTGGTTTTGGGAAAAATTAATATACAAGCAATTATCTGGCATCAATGAAACGAACTATGCTAATGACTATTCAAAATTCCTTCGTGCAACTAAAGGCTATTTCGAAAAGGCATCATTCTTTAACGAAAATGAAGTATCTCAATTTTGTCGGATATTCCCTAGGCTTATCATGATGATGAAATTCCCATTTCTAAAGTTCGTACAATTGGTTTCATATCAGTCTCTGGAGGTCCTTGCCTAAAGTTAGACTTGGGAGAAACCTATGCTCTCAAGAACAATACCTTTTACAGCGTAGACTGTCCGTCAAAAGTAGGTTCTGGAGGAGTCCAGTTTCACTGACTCCATCATGCCTGAATGACAGGCACAACGTTTCATCTAGAATCTTCTACAGTTCTACACCACATACCGATTATCTCTTGTGACTAAGCTAGTCATTACATTGAGTACCTCAGCTGAGTGCACCAATTGAGCCATAGGTCCGCCAATATCTAAAATTTAGGAATTATCTCGTGAACGGGTTGATATAGAGCCTTAAAAACATGCTCTACCCTCATAAACCGATCATTTCCCGTCGGGTTACCTGGTTCCGATGGTATTCATCCCATAAGCTGTCCAAATGCCCAGGATGGGCCTCATGGACAGCCAAAATGGCCTTATTGGCGATTATCTCGGGAACAGGTTGAGATAGAGCCTTAAAACATGCTCTACCCTCATAAACCGATCATTTCCGGTCGAGTTACATGGCTCTGATTTTCTCCATCTCATTAACTGTCCAAATGCCCAAACTGAGCCTCATGGACAGCCAAAATGGCTATATTGGGGATTATCTCTAAAACGGGTTGAGATAGAGCCTTAAAACATGCTCCACCCTCATAAAACGATCATTTTCGGTTGAGTTACATGGTTCTGACGGTCTCCATATCATTAGTTGTCCAAGCGCCCAAACTGGGCTTCATGGACAGCCAAAATGGCCATATTGGGGATTATCTCGGGAACGGGTTGAGATAGAGCCTTGAAAACATGCTCTACCCTCATAAACCGACCATTTCCAGTCGAGTTACATGGTTTTGACGGTCTCCATATCATTAGCTGTCCAAAAGCCCAAATTGGGTTTCATGGACAGCCAAAATGGCCAAATTGGGGATTATCTCGAGAGCGAGTTGAGATAGAGCCTTGAAACCATGCTCTACCCTCTTAAACCGATCATTTCCAGTCGAGTTACATGGTTATGATGTTCTCCATCTCATGAGCTGCCCATATGCCCAAATTGGGCCTGACGGACAGCCAAAATGGCCAAATTTGGGATTATCTCGGGAACGGGTTGAGATAGAACCTTGAAAACATGTTCTATCCTACCAAAACGGACAATTCTACGTCGGTTAGAGTGGTCATTTATAACTTTTCCATAAACAGAAGCTGAGATATCGTTGATTCATTTTTTGGCCACTGCCCAAAATGGGCGTGGCCAAAAAATGGGTTTCCGCATCGAAAATTTTTGAAACTTTTTTTTGGGTATATATTTGACCTATATGCTATCGGATCCAACCTCAAACCTAGATTAAGATTTATTTCACACCCATGTTCAGATATATCAAATACGATTAGTTAGAACAGGGGACACGTCCCCTGTTCGGAAGAAAATCCTAACTAATCGTGACGTGACACGTCACGTCACGATCTCGCGCGCGCATTTCTTCCGGATTTTGACTCAGGATATCAGTGAGCAGAGCGAGATCTAGGGTCAAATAAAGAAACAAGAAGTAACTTCATATGATTTCTGACAAGTCACAAGGCAAAAGGTCTTTAACAACTCAAATTAAAAGTTAAAGCTTCAACTTAGACTTGTTTTATTTGCCCAAAAATTGGAAAATAGTGCAATAACGCATCAAGCATCAACTTCATATAATCAAGCTATCGATTGTCAGCAAAATTTAGCGAAAAATCAAAATTCCGAAGGCAGAACCGGAAACTACACAGTACACACTACACAGAGCAAGGACAAGCAACATATCAGATAACAACACAAGAGAAATGGGGTCTGCTGATGAGGTAGGCGTTGACCCCTGCTGTAGACTGACCGGTGGTCAGGTAACCTGTATCATGCAGTAATGCAAGGGCGGTTGATATGAGACATAGGTCACCTGATCAGCCTACAACAGGGGTCAACGCCTTCCTCATCAGGATATACCATTTCTCTTTTGTTGCTATCTGATATGTTGCTTGTGCTTACTCTGTTTACTGTGTTGCAGTTGTCCCTTCGCATTATTGATTGTTCGTTCAATTTTGCTGACAACCGATAGCTTGATTATATGAACTTGAAGTTGGTGCGTTATTGCAGTATTTTCGGGCAAATAAAACAGGTCTAATGTTGAACCTTTCACTTTCACCTTGAGTTGTTAAAGACCTCTTGTCTTGTGACCTGTCAGAAATCATATGAAGTTACTTCTTGTTTCCTCATTTGACACTAGATCTCGCTCTGCTGTGCTCATTGATATCCTGAGTCAAAATCCGGAAGAAATGCGCGCGCGAGATCGTGACGTGACGCGTCACGTCACGATTAGTTAGGATTTTCTTCCGAACAGGGGACGCGTCCCCTGTTCTAACTAATCGTGACATGACGCGTGACGTGACGCGTCACGTCACGATTAGTTACAACAGGGGACGCATGACGTGACGCGTGACGTGACGCGTCATGTCACGATTAGTTGGGGTCTTACTATAACTTATCTTTTTCTGAAAATTTGTTTTTCATTGAAAGTTCTCTTGACTTTTGTACTGGATCCAATGTTACTCAATGTGATTATTCTTATCACTTATGTGTTCTTACTTCATGTGCATGTTCTTACTGAATTGAAGTTTAGAGTATTTGTTCATGAAATGTGTAAGAAGTTCGTATGCAAGTGTCAAGTAATTCCATGTGCAATTTTACTGATGTGTTCATATATAATAGTACCATGTGACCATTTTTGTCCGATGTCTGTTGGCTATGAGTATGATTATGTGTGTCAATTCATCAAATTTTGTGTGTTTTATGTAAACTAAATGTTGATTCAAATATTTTATACCTATAAAGCATTCAAACATATTCTGTTAAATTATCATCAGATTGATCTCAGAATTTCAAAAACTAAAATTCATGCCTGAATGTGCCAAGATGTAATGACACTTATAATAAACCCCTCTCAGAATTTTCTGAACGCGGACGAAATAACTCATCTCCACAAGAAAGCAGCTATCCTTAACCTCAGTAACGAGGTCATCATTAACAAGAACTTTCTCCATAAAGAAGAAAAGAAGTATGAAGCCAACGGAAACAGCGATAAAACAGGTTTTTACTTTAATAGAACCCGCAATAGTTCTGTGACCGAATCCGCCAGAGTTTTGTGACAGAACCCGTCGCAGTTCTGTGACAGAACCCACGCAGTTTTGTGACAGAACCCACCGCAGTTCTGTGACAGAACCCACCGCAGTTCTGTGACAGAACCTACCGCAGTTCTGTGACAGAACCCGCCGCAGTTCTGTGACAGAACCCACTGCAGTTCTGTGACAGAACCTACCGCAGTTCTGTGACAGAACCCACCGCAGTTCTGTGACAGAACCTACCGCAGTTCTGTGACAGAACCCAACGCAGTTCTGTGACAGAATCCGCCGCAGTTCTGTGACAGAACCCACTGCAGTTCCTCAAAAATGCATGCAAGCGAATATATGTTTGAAATTAGTTTTAGGCTTAGTACATTCATGTACAATGTACCCTTCATTTCATAATTCACGCATTCCTGGCCGTCGAGTCATGTTAAAGCGCTTCTGTTATCAAAGAATGTCTGACTTAATCAACAGCTGTATATAATTCTTATCTAGTTTTCTTGTCGATGTATACTGTGACGGAACCACTTGTATCCATGGTATTATGTATCATTTCTTTTTTCTGTGGAATTCCTGTTTTCTGCGGAACTCTTGTAAGCTTGTAGGACTTCAATATATAATTTAATCTATGAACTACAGTACAGAAGTGCTGTAGTCCGATCAGTCCATATCTCAGGGTTACAAAAGGCAATGAAAAATGAACGATTATACGTGTAACCATGCAAGGTTAAATCATATGTATTTATGTAATATCATTCCAGTAAATCATGCTTAAAAGGATTATATGATTTTTAATAATAATTTAAGGCCTGAAAGTGAACGTTAGTGCTCTAGGGCTAACATGGGTCATCAGTTGGGCAAGGGTGATTGTGCAGCACAAAGTGTACCACACACGATTTTTCGGCCTCCAAGCCCAAGAAACCTACACCCCGGAGGCCGCACATATAGAAGGTGAAACCATTCCATATGTACCCCTAACCGTAACCAAAGTAATAAAAAAGCTCCCAGTTCAATGAAAAGAGTTAATGGAAATCAAAGAATAGATAAACATATAATTAAGTAAACATCCCATTTAATGTGTGAAAACACTTACTTTAATTTGTACTCATTCACCAAGACAGTAAATAAAGAACGTATTAAGTACGTAATTGTAATAGAATAGAAGCAAACTTGAAGTAAGTGTAAGCGAAGGGAAATAGGGGGAAGTAGAAAAACAATCATGGGACGCAGCTAAATGTAATAAAGGCATTCTTCATGGAAAGCAAATCATAGCATAAATTAATAATAAAGGTAATGTATATAAGGTATAACAAGTAAAAGGCTATTGATTGAGGTTCACAAACTTTAGATTGTGCATTGGCGACTTAAACATGTTTTATGAGCTCAACTATCATCTTCCCTCAATTTTCCTATATAGTGTAAAGATTAAAATAAAGTCACTACTGAATAATTTAATAATTTAATACGTAACTAATTAAGTAAAAGTATAATGCTTACATACAGAATAATGAAAAATGATAAATCCAAAAATTTAATTCAAAAACTACGACAATCTCGCGTTAAAGGGACAAAACAGAAAACGAATATTGTTCTATGGTAAAGCAGTAATACACGCAGTATCCCGATGTACGCACGTACATGCTAATTAGGTATTGGGTGTATCACTACTGCTACTTTCCTTGAACAAACATTCCAATTCCTTAAGTCACTGAATTTACCAGTAAAATTGTACTTCTGTGCGAGATGACGGTATTTTCTCCAAAGAATATTCCGATTAAATCCTAACTTAATAAACACACCAAGCATTATGTTAATTCTATTTTTAAAATTATCAAGATTATTGCAAATTCTAAAAAATCTAATTAACTGTGACCCAAATACACCAATCAACGTATCTGCGGACAAATTACTACATTTTGACATGTATTGAACAATATTAAATGGGAAATCATCTCTCTTGTCATAAACGCCTACAATAAATTTCTGATTGACAATATTAATATTTAAATCAAGAACGTGGGCACTACTATCGTCTATATTCTCCTTATTTAATACTAAACTTTCTGGGTAAATATTTTTAACATGTTCTGCAAAAATACCATCAGAATTAATAGATGTTATGTCATCTATCAACCTAAAAGTATTATTCAGGCGTCTAGCACTGAAATAGTCAATTTTATAAAGTTTATCTAAATACCTATACTCATAATAAAATAATGTAAGATTAGCTATGAAAGGACCAGGGTCTATCCCCATAGGTACACCTACAATCTGTCTAAATATATTGTTACCTAAACTGAAGAAAGAATTATCAAGAATAAAATCAATAGCTTCAATCAAAGAATCTGCATTGAATTTAAACGTACCTTCTCTTGGGTTCTTAACCCAAGCAAAACCTTTATCATAAACAGAAATATAATTACATTTACTATGCCTAAATGCTAACTTAATCACATCTCTAAGTGCTACTTTGATTTCATCGTGTTTCAAATTAGTATAAAGAGTAGAAAAGTCATAAGTCTGTATATAAGGTAAATGAATTGGCCAGTTGCCCAACCATATAAAGCCAACTAACTAGTTAACTAAATGATCTCATTACTTCATTAAAGCATTATGTTATGCCATAAACAGTGAAATGAGTAAATAAATGGATGGTACATCAGAATGATAACTCAATTTACCTACACTCTACAGTACTTCTATTCAGACATTTTATCTCCATTTCACAGACTCTTGGTACAATAAAATGTAGAAGATCTTGAATGGAATACGAAAGAATTCCCATGAAATATGTCAACACTTCGCGCACCCTATTATAGCCCTAAAAATAATTATAATAAGCCCTAATACTGTTCACGAATCCAACATCTTTTATCACTGATCAAAAATCAAATGTTAATTACACTTTTGTTATGCCATTTGTTAATCGTGTGCATGTTTGCTAGCTAGACTTCTACGTTTTATTAATGTAAACTAGTCAATTATTGAACTTGTGCGTGGTTGGAATAAGTCAGTAATTCGATGAAATTCTAGCAAACTTTCAGTCGCGCGCGGTGTTCATTTTGACCAAATTATAAACAAAGGCCCCCAAAAAGAATTTGGATCAATATAAATTTTCGCGCGTTTTTGTGCGCGTTGCGTATGGTATATTATGCAACTTCTAAGGAGGTTTACGCAGTGCTCCTTTATACCCATTATGCACGCTAAAACAGTTACACTTTTTAAAAAGTGCAACTACAGTGCCAAAAAAGTGGAACTACAGTTTATAATAAAACCATTTTGGCATTGTACTCTGGTGTTTTTCAAAACGTGACCTTACTATAGGAGGGAGAGGTGTTAGAAATAAACACTGGGGTGACAGACCGCAGATTTAACACTGAAGGATACAGTAGCTGCACTTATTACAATTGCTCAAATACTAGACAAGCCAATAACACTACATATTCCCATATTGTTGCTTGAATTATACATGATTACGAAATATATACCTTCATGTATTGTCGTTGCATAATTCGGTTTTGTAACTCGCAAAAACTGCAAACCTTCCATTAAAACCTCGGCCTTCGGCCTCGGTCTTAATGTGTTATTATGCCCTCGCGCTTCGCGCTCGGTGCATAATATAGCGGTTTGCAATTTTTGCTAGTTACAAAACCTCTCACAATGAAACTACAACAATTTAACTATTTAACACTTGTCAGGTGCATGTACAGAATCGGAAAATGCCGCTGTTATAGAAAACTTATCCGCAAGATGGAGCAAGGATTCGTTCTTCTTATCAGATTTATTTAATTATCACGGAATACGTATAACACCTCTCAAATCGGAACAATCGCTCATACTGAAGTACTAAGTTGTACAATGCACATTCTAACTTTCTAACCATAAAATCCAAACCATGGGGCATGGAAAAGTGGATTTCATAATTCCATAACTATAAACCTGTCCTGAGAGTCGCGGTACTTTCCAATAACACAAAAAGCCTGAATTAAGTGTATAATCTTAAAGTTTAAACCCAGATTTGAACCTGACAATAAAGAAAGGGGAGTTGATTGCTGTAATCGGACCAGTGGCCTGTGGCAAGACAACCTTCCTTATGTCCCTCATACAGGTTAAAGTGGTGTGGGTTTTCACTCAGTATTCCGTATTAAGATGTGTTTAGGATGCCCGAATTTTAGTAATCGTTCATTGAAAATTTCTCTGAATCAATATCAATCTCTTGCAGTTTGAAATATCTAATTTAACGCAGAAGTATTTCAGGAATTGGATCGATTTTCAGGGGATATCAAGATAGATGGGAAAATTTCCTTTTCATCACAAGTACCTTGGATATACAACGGTTGGTTGGATTATAATTGTATTCATTCCTCTGCCATTCTATTGCCCTGCAGCCTAATAGAGTAATAGGGTATATTGTAGATTGTAGAATTTATAAATATAAAAGATTATATAGAATTTTTAAAAACCTTTCGCTAAACCATCTTCACTTCTTCTCTAGGAAACATTGAAGAAAACATTACTTTCAACCGAGAATTGGACAAGGATAGACTTGCCCAATGTATCGAATCATGCTATCTGACAAGAGTGAGTTGTTATGAATTGATTTATCTGTATACCTTTTCATATTTCTGCTCTAGAATATCGGTTGACGGGTCATGGAGAAAGTTGAGTCTTTCATGGGTAAGTCGAGTCTTTTATGGGGAAAGTCGGGTCTTTCACGGGGAAAGTCGATTCTTTCATGGGGAAAGTCGATACGGGGTAGGGGGAATCACCTTGTTATTTGGTGTCTTCTTGGACATTGGACATTGGAATAAGAACACAATGGAGTACCTTTTGAATTTGAGAACTTTTAATTTCGAAATTTAGGCAGCAAAGTAATTTATGACATGTGAGTTAGTTTACAGTGCCTACAAAAAGAGACAAGAACTGTATGTATTTATCATGTGCTATAAATAAGAAAGATTTATTTTTTTCTCTAGGATTTGGAGCTGTTCCAGAACGGTATCTACACGATAGTAGGAGAAAGGGGAGTGCAGCTAAGTGGTGGTCAGAGGGCGAGAGTAAACCTCGCCCGAGCTGTCTACGGTATGTCTTTCAGGCTCAATGGTTTGCCTGTATAAAAACGTCCAAAATGCCCAGATAACTGCTGTGAGATATGTTACTAGGACAATCCCTATATTTGGGGATATTTTTGGGAATATTACGCATAGTAACGTATGATGATGACGTCATTTTGAAATTTCCTGGGGAACGAAAATATGGGGATTAATTCGAAAAATCCCCAAATTCGTACCTTATAAATTTTTCTCGTAATGTAGGACAATCCCTGATCCCTCCCTGATTTCTTGTCTACAGGTGATAACCCCATCGTGCTTCTGGATGATCCCCTAAGTGCTGTGGACAGTAGATGTGCCAACCACATTTTCGATAAGTGAGTTGGAATTAA
The DNA here is from genome assembly GCA_011033025.1 of Beroe forskalii. Taxonomy (NCBI): domain Eukaryota; kingdom Metazoa; phylum Ctenophora; class Nuda; order Beroida; family Beroidae; genus Beroe; species Beroe forskalii. The sequence goes on along the minus strand of WFMF01000693.1, from coordinate 33,733 downwards.
GGTATTTATAGTCATTTCCTTCAAAGTTCAATGTCACTCGGTTTTATGAGTTTCTTAAAAATAATATTTTCTGAAACCATATAAAAGTCCGTGATCTGAATTTAGATGAGGTCAAGGTGTGAACTTAAACCTTACAATATCCGCAGACTGACCGGGTCCCATCTGTTCTTTTACAATTACATACTTTCGGCATTAATAGTTTCATGACTAAGCGTTCTGTACGTAAGCGTTCTGCAATGATGATTTGACATTGAGTTAGAGATTTTAGGTCCATTCCCCAGCCAAATTATTCTCATCCGCAGACTTATAAAAGGTCAGCTTGCCGGTAAAACCCGTATCTTGGTAACGCACGCCACCCACTTCCTCAACAAAGTGGATCGGATCGTTGTCATGGATACCGACGTTGCTGAAGTCGGCATGGAAAACGCGGGAAAACAGGGAGACACGAAGGAGAATGGAGAAATGAAGGAGAACGGAGAAAAGAAAGGGAATGGAAAAGTGAAAGAGAATGGGGAAAAGAAAGAGAATGGGGAAAAGAGCGAAGATAATAAACGGAGGATCGCTGCCAAAATAACACATGTTGGAACATATGCTGAACTCATCGAACAAGGTATTTATAGTTCGAGATGCTCTTTCGAGCCACTTCAAACTCGAAAAGGCAATTCCTATGACCATTTAATGACTTAATGGTCATCTTAATTATTCTGATATTGGGATGCTCATTGCTCAATGCTCGTCAAGAAATTGACTCTTAATCAACTGCTATTTTCAGGAGTGAATCTCTCGGTATTTGGGGTGACGAATAGGAAGAAATCCAGGCTGGATTCTGGAGTGAGTGGTACAGATTCAGAGAGCGAGGAATCAGAGTCAGAGGAGGTAAGTTAGTTTAATTCAGTAATATTGGATCAAAGTTTGGAAGTTGGGCGTATGCGCCTACTATGTATTGGATAATATGGTCATATAAGTTTCGAATTCAATGATCTGTTCAACGGAATGTTGTCGACTGATCCACCATTGGGGTCAATAACAGCATTGTGATTACCTGGCATTTCCAGGAGGAAAGGGTTCTTGAAAAACCAGAAGAGGTGAAGGAAGAACAGAAGACTGGACAAATCAGCAAGCTGCAATACCTAAGGTACTTAATCCAGAGACCATGAAATTTGACTACTAAACTCGGCGCAATATGTATTTGGCTGTCAAATGGAGCTGATAGCTAACTCAACTTATTTTTAATCTACCCTTCTAAGGTACTTAGGTCTGGGCCTAGGGTACGGTGCCCTTCCATTCCTGTTCCTTTCCATCGTATGTCCCCAGATTCTGGACGTCTACCAGCAGGATTGGTTGATAAAATGGAAAGAATTGACGTTTATTGATGTCCACCTATAGTTTAGATTTTTGTCGTACTTTACAGTTATTTCTTTATCTTATGAAATATGAAAATGATATTCTTATGAAAATTCGGTTACTTTTGCACCACTATGTTCTTTTTACAGCTATCCTGTAAGTAAAAGCTCTGCGCGATAAGCGGAATTATCAGGGGGCTGGTAAGCCCCCCGCGGCGGTTCGCGAGCCCGAGGGCCCGAAGGGCCCGAGGGCGAGCTCTGGACGGCGAACCTAACTGGGCGAGGGCCGAAGGCCCGAGCGCGAGCCCGAGGACCCGAAGGGTCCGAGGGTGAGCATTGGACGGCGGACCTAACAGTGCGAGGGCCGAAGGCCCGAGCCGCGAGCCCGAGGACCCGAAGGGTCCGAGGGCGAGCATTAGACGGCGAACCTAACTGAGTGAGGGCCGAAGGCCCGAGCGCGAGCCCGAGGACCCGAAGGGTCCGAGGGTGAGCATTGGACGGCGATCCTAACATTATACGAGCCCCCGAGCATCGGGAGTGAGTTTAGGTAACTTTGCTTGCCAGCCCCCAACTATATGTTTTCATGGATTGGCCATATTTCACGTTAAAATTTGAGGAAGTTCCCGTTGCCGAAATCGCACTAAAATTTGAACATCACATGTTTAGAGGTCAAAGGTGCAACTGTCAAAATTTCAGATCGATTGAATAAAAAATGGCCGAGTTATAACAACTTGAATTTTGCCAAAATCGAGGGTGTTCTTGTTAAATCGGGTTACGACCATATATATAGATAGGTATATATACATATACATAGGTACCTACATACCAATAGAGAACATTTTTAGGTGAAAAGTATACCCTCTTTAAACAGCTGTATCTCGAGAACCATACAAGATACAGGGCTCATTGACCCAGCGTTGGAAAGAAGAAAGGTAGAACTTACGAATATTGCCCTCAAAAATTGTCTCATGTCATTTTTATGACGTCATTATGACGTCACAATGTCATGAATTTTAAATTTCAATTTCCGAAAAATAGGCGTTTTTCAACGCACTTTTTCGGTATGAAGCTTCCGAGATAGGAAAAAATGCTCCTGTTACCGCAGAAAGGAAATTCAATGTACTTTCCAAAAATGTGGTCGAAAAGTTCTGGGCTACTTGGTATCATTGAGATATTGGCGCTTGTTTGAAACACTTTGACACGAAAAAATCGCAAAAAATCGCAAAAACGGTAAGGATGATTTTGAGAGAACGGGACCATCTCGGAACTTCATCTTTGGATATGTTGTCGGTCATAGTCCCAAGATTGCAGATGAATGGGTTTCAGATAGCTTATCTAATTTTATGACGTAATTGTGACGTCATCAGTAATGCTAGGTAACGTGAATTTTGTACGTGCGATTTCACGCTAAATTTCAATATCTGGGCACAGAAAAAGGGTGATATTTTTTCCCAAAACCAAAAAGGATTTGGTTGTGATGGTCCGCGGCGGTTTTGGGGCGTTCTTTGTTGTAAAACCCATGATATGAGAAGGAGCGCATCGGTTAAAACTGCCGCAACGGCACTTTTTCGAAGTATTATAGTTACGTGAATGCTGTACATTTTGAAGTGACGTTGCAGCAGTTTTGACCGATGCGTTCTTTCTCATATCATGGGTTTTACAATAAAGAACGCCTTAAAACCGCCGCGGACCATCACAACCAAATCCTTTTTGGTTTTGGGAAAAAATCACCAATTATTCAACTCCAAACGTCCCCAGGAAAGAATACATGGCAGAAAACACTGGAAAAGAAGACCCTGCGACTCTGGCTGCCTACGACACCTCCCACTTCCACATTTACCTTGGCCTCGGCTTCGGAGCTATCCTCCTCTTTCTCAACAGGGCGGGCTTCTTCGTGCTTATCTGCAACAGGTTCTTCTTACGGAGGTGTCATCCTACTGACACCCTACTGAAGGTGTCACCCTTCTGTAGGTGTCACCCTACTGTAGGTGTCACCCTACTGACTGCAAATTGGTGACCATGTATTTGGTTTTGTGTAGAAATCAAACACAATTTATTTCAACCAACATTCGACACACTAGTTCGGTCTCCATCTTTATATTTTATCTTCCAGGTCGGGTAAAAGCCTCCACGGCCGAGCCCTCTTCTCTGTCCTGCGGTCCCCCATGCGATACTTCGACACGCACCCCATCGGCATCATCATCAACCGCTTCTCCAAGGACACCTACTACATGGACGAGAGGTTCCCTGACGTCTTCCTCGAGTTCATTGGACTGCTGACGATTTACGCAGGTCAATGGAGAAGGATTCACTTGTTGATTCATTAAATTCCATTAGTGGATACTTGTTCTAGCGGATCCTAACTATCGCTAACCCCTGGTTCCATTATTTCAGGCACCCTAACACTAGTGACTATTGCTAACCCCTGGTTCCGTTATTTCAGGCACTCTAACACTAGTGACTATCGCTAACCCCTGGTTCCATTATTTCAGGCACCCTAACCCTAGTGACTATCGCTAACCCCTGGTTCCATTATTTCAGGCACCCTAACACTAGTGACTATTCGCTAACCCCTGGTTCCGTTATTTCAGGCACTCTAACACTAGTGACTATCGCTAACCCCTGGTTCCATTATTTCAGGCACTCTAACACTAGTGACTATCGCTAACCCCTGGTTCCATTATTTCAGGCACTCTTACCCTAGTGACTATCGCTAACCCCTGGTTACATTATTTCAGGCACCCTAACCCTAGTGACTATCGCTAACCCCTGGTTTCTTCTGGCCCTTGTGCCTCTTTTCCTTCTTCTGCTATTCATTGTGAGGTACTACCTTGGAACTTCAGTTGACATCCGCAGGATCGAGGCTATAAGTGAGTTTTATTGTCAAATACCGGGGATAAAAGAGCAATAAGTGGAGTTTTTGATAGCTACTACTACTACTACTACTTGGATTTTTGATACCATTTTTGTGAAAAATAGTATTGTTTGACATGATTCTGATCATACTTTCTCTTTAGCATTTAGTATTCAATTTTTATTGATTTGCGATTTTACCGATTGGAATTTTGAATGTTTCGAGCATTATAATGAACCTTTTGTACAGAGAGGAGCCCGCTTCTCTCCCACATATCCGCAACACTGGCCGGCCTCACTACCATCAGAGCTAATAACCAGATAATAGCCTACCATCAGAGCTAATAACCAGGTAAACCACACTGGAAACTGCCGCTTAGGGGACGGCTCATTTCTACATTTCCGGATCTCGATAGAAAATATACGACCAAAATCTGTCTAGACGAACAAAATCTATCGAGCATCATATCTCAGATAACCGAGTACGAGTCCCTGCACTACCGGATGCGAGACGACCACACCCGATGCTGGATGCTCTTCTGTGCCGCCTCCCGGTGGTTCGCCCTCCGTCTCGACATTCTCTCTGTCGCCGTCTCCGTCGTTGCCGTCTTCCTCCTCGTCTCAATCCGAGACATCATCGGTGCCTCCGTGGCGGGCCTCAGTCTGGTCTACGTGAACAACATGATCGGGGGTTTCCAGTGGTGTATCCGGCAGTTCACAGGTGGATTTTTCAACTTAAGCATAACTTCTTTCCAATTCCACTTTGGATGTTATTTTTGATTTGGGTATTTTTCCATTTCGGGTGTTATTATTTGTTTTCGTGTATTAATTTTCATGATATCACTTTTTTTTCCATAATCTCGATTACATAAACTATTTCATATCAGGTCGGACCAGGTTCTGATGATTCGGGCACCATACCGTTAAATCAGAACATCGGTGAGATTCCCTGGAACGGAGCTTCGTTGCTGCTCCCGAGGCCGTAGTCTGTAGATTAGCTTGCTAATACTACAGCAATGGTGCGTCAAGACCAAGAAGCAACAAGTAGGCTGCCAACTTATGCTCTTGGAGTATAAGAACAATGTGCAACCTAACAGACTAGCGCTGTATCAGCCATTAGTCTTTTCTCTTAAAGTCAATAGTTCTTTGTGCTTTCAGCCGGATGAGAACTAAAAAATCCTCCAGATCTACCAGTGAGGTCCCAATCTGTCACACTAAATTCAAGTGATATTGGGGAATTTTGTTCAGCAGTTTGAAGTAGGGCTTCTTTGCCCTGCGGAAGCTCTGCCAAAATTTTAAATTTCACTACTCAAAAACATAGAATAAATTGAATCTGTACAATCCTCTACGAATCATTATAACTTAAATTTGATTGTAGAAAACAGTATTGTCAAGTTAAACACAGAAATATACAAATAACTAGTACAAATATGCATAAGAATATAATTAATTAATCAAGAAATAATTAATTAATTAACCTTAATTAGTTTAAATGATATACAAGTATATTTACAAAAAAAATAATAATAAATAATACTGTATCAGATTACTAACAGGGGCGTGTCGAACTCACATGTGCGCGGCTTTTCAATGCGCGTCGTAATCGTGCGCGGCTCACTGCCTGTTAATTACAGGCAGTAAGCCGCGCACGATTACGCCGCGCATGGAAAAGCCGCGCACATATCAGTTCGACACGCCACCGTAATCCTCTAAAAGTAATCTCTTACTTAGTTAAATATATTTACAAATGTACATTGAAAATGTTGCACTATATTACTTAACTATGTCTCTAGATCTCTAACACTAACTTAATATGGCACCAATTGAGTTAAAATTAGAAGAAACAGCTTTAAAAAGAGCATTAACTCTCAAGACTGAAAGACACTGGAACATGAATAACTATAAAAATGAAAAAATACAATCAACACAAGAAATAATTGATTGGAAATTAAAAAAATGTGATAAAAATTGACCCAAACCCAATTTCAGACAAAATTAGTCCTTTCTCAATCTTAAACAAAACATACAAAATCAACATTAAAAACAGGGACAGTATACAAGTGAAAGAATGTGAATCAAACCTTCTAATCTTCACAGATGGGTCAAAAAATGAAAAAGGCAACACAGGAATCGGTATAACATTCAATGAAGAAGAAATAAATGAGGTAGCAGAACCACTCCCAACACACACCAGCATTTACCAAGCAGAAGCAATTGCCATATGGAAAGCTAAAGAAATCATACGAAACAAAAACTTAAGTAATTTAAATATCGAATTCTACTCAGATTCAGAAGCAGTACTTAAGTCTCTAATGAACAAACATACAAAAAATGAATTAATAAAAATGTGCCATAACTCACTTAATGAGCTGGGAGGAAATAACACAGTCAATCTCAACTGGATACCTGGCCACGGAGGTCATGAAGGAAATGAAATAGCTGACTACCTTGCTAAGAAAGGTTCCCTAAAACAAGTATCAAATCCGCTATATAATAAAGCACCATTCACAACATTTATTAATAAACACTACCATAGATCAATAGAAAACAGATTTATATATAGTGAGATAAGCTGTGAAGCTAAGATACTTACATCTGGTTTAGTTAAAGCTTATAAATACAGGACAAATAAAATGACAAACAAAATCTTAACACTAAACTATGAGAAAATAAGTACTTTAATTAAAATATTATCCAATCATAACAAACTAAACTATCACATGACAAAAACAAAACAGAGTTATAATGAACACTGTGAATACTGTACAGAAGTAATGAAATACGTTGACTACAACTGGGAAGAGAACTGCCTAGAAACAGCGCATCATATACTGTGTAAATGCTCTTATTTCAGCAATAAAAGAAAAGAAATATTCAACAAATACCAATTTGATAGCATTGACGATCTGCAAAGAAGTCATCTAATCAACAAAATGATAAATTTTTTTCAACAACACCAATATTTTTGAAAGAAAGCCACAAATAACAAAAAGAAGCCTTTCCCCCAACAGAACACTATCTCACAAAACTAACAAACGTAGAAGCACACCTACACAAGGTAATAATAATAATAAAAGACGACGATACACCAGCTGATTCAAGAAAATAATGGAAGGAGAGCAGGAGGGTCCTGACATTTCGATAATCACCACTCAAAAATGAAATCCGTACCACTTTTAAATACACTTATGTTACCGAAGGCAACCCAGCTCACGCCTTCAAAACTACACTTACCTTTATGACTTTTTGACCGACCCATGGCAATGTGGACAGAGAGAGTAAATCTATTTTCTGTGCTTTGGACAGAGATATAGTTGACTCAAACTGTAGTGTGCAGCAGTAAAGGCGGCTTGTCTGGCCTAACACCCGGACCCCTCAGTGAAGTTCACCAAGCCAATGTCACTGAAATGCTGTTCCCAATAAAGCCAGAGCACCCAGTGGGTACCAGTGGCAACTTGCCGTCGCTATAAGTGGTGTCCCGTGGCCCCAGTGCTGGCAGTGCCCTTAAGGGTACTGTCCCCCTTACTTCCGAGTTTGGGGAACCTACAAGTACAATACAATACAAAAATCAGGTCGGACGTTGGAGTTGTAATTTGACCAACAATTGTTTAAATCCTGTTTAATTCCTGCATAATTCCTGTTTAATTCCTGTTTCCAGAGTCTGAAACCATGATGACAGCCATTGAGCGTGTGTTCCAGTTCGCGGAACTTCCCCCAGAAGCCCCTCTAGAGATGGAGGGAGACACTGCAGTGGCTTACTCCGCAAGCAGTCCAGGAGGTCAAGTGGTGCTGAATGAGAGCGCCACCTCGACGCCACCTGCTGCCACCGGAGTTATCGAGTTCCGGGGAGTGAGTCTGAAGTATGATCCTGAGGGGAGTTACGTCCTGCACGACATGAGTTTCCGGACTGAGCCTGCAGAGAAGATTGGGGTGGTGGGAAGGACTGGAGCTGGGAAGAGCACTATTTTACAGGTTGATTGAAAAGTGCGATTGAAAATTCGTATCGCCATAATCATTAGATATGATATAGGGTTTTTTTTCCTCAATCGACATACTCAATGCTCATAGCAATAGCATTCCTCTTAGTCTTCATCTTTGAGATGACAGATGGGGACTTCTCCGACTTCTGGCCACCTACAGATTCAACCCTTTTGATCGTTGGAACTCAAGTTTTGAAAGAAGCATGTTTGAAGTTGGATGAAGCATGCAGCTGGCTGACATGTCAAACTAAACCAAATCCAACATTTTTCCAATGCGCAGCTGTTACACTTACTTAATTCGCATTATAATTTTCATCCCAGGCCCTATTCCGGATGGTTGAACCTGAAGGCGACATCCTATTGGACGGCAAACTAACACGTGACATGGGCCTCCACCAATTACGACGCAGCATCTCCATCATCCCACAGGAGAGCCTGTTGTTTTCGGAGTCTCTCCGACTTAACCTGGACCCCTTCAGTCTGTACTCCGAGGAGGAGATCTGGAATGTCCTGGAGAAGGTGGAACTCAAGGCTTACGTGTCCGCTCAGGTATGCGATCATAGGAACCGCTTAAATCACGTTTATTTTACCACTACCAGTTACCACTAACCAAATGCTTGAACTCCGCTTGCAGGTTTGAAAGTCGTATTTCTCGAGGATATTTTCGCGAAAATTCACTGATTTTCACGGAATTCCCTGCCTTCAGACCGGCGGACTGGAGATGATGGTGCAGGAAGGGGGTGGCAACCTGTCTGCCGGGCAACGGCAGCTGCTCTGTCTGGCACGAGCACTACTCAGAGATAACAACTTCCTCGTGATCGACGAGGCAACTGCCAACGTGGACGAGGTACGCGAGGGTTTGGTTCAACTTGTGTTTTGTGTGCAATATGTCTTCTTATTCAATTCTTGAAATTTGAATTGGCAAGGAGACTTTTTTCCTGAACAACTATACAAGTTGCATGTGACTGTGAGGTAGAACTATGAATTTAACTACTACTAGATCCCACTACCAACCGCCTTGTATTTGTAAGTGTAACCCCTCCCCCTCCCCCAGAAAACCGACCAGTTGATCCAGAGTACGCTCCGTGACAAGTTCGCACACTGCACGGTCCTCACCATCGCCCACCGCATCAACACCATCATCGACAGTGGTCAAGGGAAACGGGCATGTTTGATATGTTGTACGAGCAGGCGCAATCCTATAAAAGCAAAGAACGAGAATTAGCAATAATAAACCAAATTTATTTAGGTTTCATTGTTCCTTAGGATTTAATTTTATAATTGCATGGTGATTTTTAATTTTTTTTTAAAATTTTTGAAGTTCCCCAATCCGAAAATTTTAACCCTCTTCATTAAATAAAAAATTTTTTGGCTCCCTTTTTTTTGGGGGGCCCGTCCCCGTTATTGGGTTTTCTGCCCAAAAGACACCGGGTCTATTTTAAAAAGGTGTTTTCCCGGAAAGCGGAAATGTGGCGCCCCCTCAACTTGGATTTTAATTTTCTTTTTTAAAAGTTATTTTTCTTTTTTTCCCCTTTTTTTTCTGTCTTTTTTCCCTTTTTTCTTTTTTCAAACCTAAACCCCTTCCGGCTTCCTTTTGTTTTTTTTTTTTTGGGCGGGGATGGGCCCCTGGCCTCTTACTTTCTTATCTATCAGATGCATAGTTAAAACGTTAAAAAAAGTTTTGGGTTTTAAAACAATGTTTTTAAAAAGTTTATTTAGTTTCGTTTTGGATAAAAATTTTTCCATTTTATTTCAGTTCTTTCTAAATTCTGATTTAAATGAAAAAAAAATTTTCGTGGTTAATATAATTTTTTTTTTTAAAGAAATAAGTTTCCTTAAAACTTCGGCCCTTTTTTGGGTTTTTCCCCCTTTTGAAAATAAAACAACCCCTTCGGGGTTTGTTTCCGAAGAAAAATTATTTTTATTTTTGAAGGGGAAAAATCTATTTCTTGGGCAAATTTTTTACGGTGTAACAGGTTAGCTTTTGTCAGCGTTACGCTGCTGTTTTGGTTTTATGTTGCCCGCGTTGCTGCCTGTAACAGCGTTGCTGTGTAACAACGTTACCTTTAAATACGTTCAGTTTGCTGTAACGCGTTACGCGCTGTAAAACTTACCCTCTTAACAGCGTTACGCGTTGTAAAGGTTACGCGTGAACAGCGTTCGCTCTGTAACGGGTTGGCTCGCAGCGTTCGCTGCAACAGCGTTGCGGTTTAAAAACCTTAAGCTGCGCCCCGTTCGCTGCTGTAACGCGTTCGCTGCGGGAACCTTACGCCCCTAAAACGTTAGCTGCGTGCGTACCTGTGAAAAACGTTGCTGTGAACAAGGTTTCGCTGCTTAACAACGTTGCTTTCTGTAACCCGGGGGTTACCGCAACACGTTTCCCCAACGCTTCCCCCTGTAACAGCGTTAGTGCTGGGAAAAGGGGAAACGCGCTGCTGTAACCCCGTTGCGCTTAACACGTTGCCCTTTAACGTTACGTGCTGAACGCGTTACGCTGCTGCGGTTACGGCAAAAAGGGGTTAAAAGTTGTGAACACGTTTGGGTTGCTGGAACGCTTACGCTGCTGAACCGTTGCGCGAACATTGCGGAACACGTTCGGGTGCAATTGATCCCAAAGAGAGCCTGTTGTTCTCGGAGTCTCTTCGACTTAACCTGGACCCCTTCAGTCTCTACTCCGAGGAGGAAATATGGAATGTCCTGGAGAAGGTGGAACTCAAGGCTTACGTGTCTGCTCAGGTATGCGATCATAGGAACCGCTTAAATCACGTTTATTTTACCACTTGCACTTACCACATGTTTTATGTCCGCTTGCAGGTTTGAAAGTCGAATTTCTCGGGGATATTTTCACGAAAATTCACTGATTTTCACGTATTTCCTTGCTCTCAGACCGGCGGACTGGAAATGATGGTGCAGGAAGGGGGTGGCAACCTGTCTGCCGGACAACGGCAGCTGCTTTGTCTGGCACGAGCACTCCTCAGAGATAACAACTTCCTCGTTATTGACGAGGCAACTGCCAACGTGGACGAGGTACGCGAGGGTTTGGTTTCTTATGTTCTGACTCTGAGTGAAATATGTTGCCTTTTAAAACCTTTCAATTGTTGAATAGGCAAGGAGCCTTTTTTTCCTGAATAAGTTGCATGTGAGCTAATAGGTATAACTATAAATTTAAGATCTCACTAGCGACCCCTTGTAACTCTCTCCAGAAAACAGGCCCTCCTTCCAGTCCCGCTAGGGACCCCTTGCAACCCTCCTTTTCCCAGAAAACAGGGCTTCCTTCCGCAGACCTCTTTTAACCCCCAGAATATAACAGTGCCTCCTTCCAGTGACCCCTTGTAACCCCTTGTCACACTAATGACTAAAGTAACCCCTCTCTCCCAGAAAACGGACCAGTTGATCCAGAGTACGCTCCGTGACAAGTTCGCACACTGCACGGTCCTCACCATCGCCCACCGCATCAACACCATCATCGACAGTGACCGGATCATGGTGATGGACGCCGGACGCCTTGTCGAGTTCGACCGTCCGGACGTCCTGCTCCAACGGGAAGGAAGTTATTTCTACGAACTGGTCAAGGAAACGGGCATGTTTGATATGTTGTACGAGCAGGCGCAGCAATCCTATAAAAGCAAGAACGAATAATGAAACCAAATATATAATGTAGGTTTCATTGTTTCAAATTCATTAGGGATTTTTAATTTTATATAATTGGCATGGTGATTTTTCTAATTTTACATTTTTGATACCAACCATTACCAGACAGAAAGTTCCCAATCCCAATCACAGTAGATGTAAATGTAATCCTCCGATTCCGATAAGTCGGAAGTCCATAGAATAAGAATTACAGTAATTTCTGTTGCTCTGCCTTTTCGTTTTTGTGGGCACCAGTCAGACCGTGATTATCTGACCCAGGTGGGTCATGACCAGGGTCAGTATTTCTAAAAAGGTAGATTTCTTCGGAAACTTAGCAGGAAATAAGTGGCGCTCCCATCACACTTTTGATATGTCTAACTTTCATTTTCAAAGTTTATAATTATTCTATTCTCACTTTTAGTTTTCTGTCTTCGATTTCCTTTTTACTCGTTACTAAACCGTAAACCCTTCCGGCTTCCATGTTATTGTTGCGGGGATCGTGACCCTCGGCCTCTATTTACATTCCAGATTCCTACATTCATCTCATCAGATGCTTATAGTTCATACGTTTGCGAAAAGAAAGCTTTGGTTTAAAGCAATGTTTTACAAGTACAGTTAATTTAGTTTTACGCCTTGTGATAGGAATGTTTTACCATTTTATTTCAGTAGTTCTTTCTAGAATTGCAAATGATTTTAAATGAAAATAAAATTATTCGTGTGAATTGTAATCATAATTTTATTTATTTTTACATGAAATCGACAAGTTTTCCATCTAAATCTCGTCAGGCGTTATATACGGGGTTATCGTTCCATTTTTCGAAAATAGAAACAACTTGCCCTTCAGGGACACATTTGTGTCCTAGAAGGATAAATTAATTTTATATTTTTGAAGGAGAATAAATAACTGATTCTTCGGGGACACACACGTGTTACGCTGCTGTAACAGCGTTACGCTGCTGTAACAGCGTTACGCTGCTGTAACAGCGTTACGCTGCTGTAACAGCGTTACGCTGCTGTAACACTAACAGCGTTACGCTGCTGTAACAGCGTTACGCTGCTGTAACAGCGTTACGCTGCTGTAACAGCGTTACGCTGCTGTAACAGCGTTACGCTGCTGTAACAGCGTTACGCTGCTGTAACAGCGTTACGCTGCTGTAACAGCGTTACGCTGCTGTAACAGCGTTACGCTGCTGTAACAGCGTTACGCTGCTGTAACAGCGTTGTTGCTGTAACAGCGTTACGCTGCTGTAACAGCGTTACGCTGCTGTAACAGCGTTACGCTGCTGTAACAGCGTTACGCTGCTGTAACAGCGCGTTACGCTGCTGTAACAGCGTTACGCTGCTGTAACAGCGTTACGTTGCTGTGTAACAGCGTTACGCTGCTGTAACAGCGTTACGCTGCTGTAACAGCGTTACGCTGCTGTAACAGCGTTACGCTGCTATAACAGCGTTACGCTGCTGTAACAGCGTTACGCTGCTGTAACAGCGTTACGCTGCTGTAACAGCGTTACGCTGCTGCTGTAACAGCGTTACGCTGCTGCTGTAACAGCGTTACGCTGCTGTAACAGCGTTACGCTGCTGTAACAGCGTTACGCTGCTGTAACAGCGTTACGCTGCTGTAACAGCGTTACGCTGCTGCAACAGCGTTACGCTGCTGTAACAGCGTTACGCTGCTGTAACAGCGTTACGCTGCTGTAACAGCGTTACGCTGCTGTAACAGCGTTACGCTGCTGTAACAGCGTTACGCTGCTGTAACAGCGTTACGCTGCTGTAACAGCGTTAGCATGCTGTAACAGCGTTAGCATGCTGTAACAGCGTTAGCATGCTGTAACAGCGTTAGCATGCTGTAACAGCGTTACGCTGCTGTAACAGCGTTACGCTGCTGTAACAGCGTTACGCTGCTGTAACAGCGTTACGCTGCTGTAACAGCGTTACGCTGCTGTAACAGCGTTACGCTGCTGTAACAGCGTTACGCTGCTGTAACAGCGTTACGCTGCTGTAACAGCGTTACGCTGCTGTAACAGCGTTACGCTGCTGTAACAGCGTTACGCTTTAGTGCTGTAACAGCGTTACGCTGCTGTAACAGCGTTACGCTGCTGTAACAGCGTTACGCTGCTGTAACAGCGTTACGCTGCTGTAACAGCGTTACGCTGCTGTAACAGCGTTACGCTGCTGTAACAGAGTTACGCTGCTGTAACAGAGTTACGCTGCTGTAACAGCGTTACGCTGCTGTAACAGTTACGCTGCTGTAACAGCGTTACGCTGCTGTAACAGCGTTACGCTGCTGTAACAGCGTTACGCTGCTGTAACAGCGTTACGCTGCTGTAACAGCGTTATGCTGCTGTAACAGCGTTACGCTGCTGTAACAGCGTTACGCTGCTGTAACAGCGTTACGCTGCTGTAACAGCGTTACGCTGCTGTAACAGCGTTACGCTGCTGTAACAGCGTTACGCTGCTGTAACAGCGTTACGCTGCTGTAACAGCGTTACGCTGCTGTAACAGCGTTACGCTGCTGTAACAGCGTTACGCTGCTGTAACAGCGTTGCTAACAGCGTTACGCTGCTGTAACAGCGTTACGCTGCTGTAACAGCGTTACGCTGCTGTAACAGCGTTACGCTGCTGTAACAGCGTTACGCTGCTGTAACAGCGTTATTACGCTGCTGTAACAGCGTTACGCTGCTGTGCAACATCGTTGTAACAGCGTTACGCTGCTGTAACAGCGTTACGCTGCTGTAACAGCGCGTTACGCTGCTGTAACAGCGTTACGCTGCTGTAACAGCGTTACGCTGCTGTAACAGCGTTACGCTGCTGTAACAGCGTTACGCTGCTGTAACAGCGTTACGCTGCTGTAACAGCGTTACGCTGCTGTAACAGCGTTACGCTGCTGTAGTAGCGTTACGCCGCTGTAACAGAACGCGCGCTTTTTTGCCAAACCTTGAGTGAAACTAGAACTCAAATCAAATACGATTGCTTTGAAAGGAACATGAATATATAAGAAGGAGAGGATAAATAGTCAGCAGTAACAAATAGCACATACAACATTTAACATTAAGTTAAAGTATCGAAGATATTAGATTAAATGTGCAAACTTCGAGAATATGGTGACTATCAGACTGTGAGTGGAAAGTTGCTTCAATCGTTGAAAACTAACTTATTTGAGTAACTTAATCTTATGTAATTGTAAAAAAAATTAAAAGTAATAAATGTAATTTGCCAGACATTTTCTGGGCCATATTTTAAATCAAATAGTCTGGGTGCGTGCGAAGGGGGTCAGGCAACGTCTGGCCAATCTTGCCAGACGTTGTACTTGTCTGAGCATCTTTGCGCGCGCTCCGACTTAAAATAAGGTCAGAAAACGGCTGACAAATAATCCAAAAACTACTTTAAATAGGAATGATAAATCATCAAGATTTATTAAAGCATTGGTTTAAAATTAATTCTGATTGTGTAAAAATTAATATCACAATGAAAAATGTCCTGCTTCTTCATCCACTAAAGTAAAATGATAATTGATATTATTTTAAAACGAATTTATCATAATGTGTAAAACAAATTTTAAGAAAGGCCAACGCGTCGTGCTGAATTGCCAGACATCTAACAATTTAAATATCTGACAAGTGACAAGTGCTGAAGGCTTGATTCAAAATTATATAAAATAAACAAGAATTGCGCCGGCAGCGGGCTTAATTCTTCAATTCTTGTTTGTGGGATGTAATAAATTTCCAACCCGGCGGTGCATCATTCTACAACAGGCACCCTAGCAGGAGTATAAATATTGCGCCAATGCTGCGCGCGACCACCGAGAATAAAAGCCATTTCTTCTGAAATTCTTGCGCGCGCGTTCTTACATATCAAGTTGTAATCAGTTCGTTGTAGATTTCGCGCCATTTCGTTGAATTCGTTTCCGTTTCGCATCAGATTGTGTAACCGTTTGTTCACGCGCTATATTTTCTTGATCTTCAAATTTCTGATCTTCAAATTTCAATTTTCGTGCTTTCTGTCTCTCGTTCCGAAAAGAATCATTCGTCTTTCACAAATCACATCGACCCACCGTATTTTTTGAACTTAGTCGAATTCAGTATACAGTCGAATAGTGATACAGATTGGTACTAAAACTAATTGAGAACCGAAGCTTATCAACTTATCCCTCAATCCATAGCCCAACTCACTCCTTAAAGTAAGTCACGAATGTACAGCCCTTCAATTTAGAATTTATCGTAATTTTAGAGAATTTGAGCATTTTCCACGGATGGACCAAGACTTTAGTTTTGACAACCGACAGCCAATGATTATGAAATTCGCGATTTTGAAGATTTGTGATGAAGGGACGGACGGAAGGACGGACGGAGGGAGGGACATTTTTTTAAATATTATAAAGGAGCAATCAAAGACACTTTCCAGAA
The DNA here is from genome assembly GCA_011033025.1 of Beroe forskalii. Taxonomy (NCBI): domain Eukaryota; kingdom Metazoa; phylum Ctenophora; class Nuda; order Beroida; family Beroidae; genus Beroe; species Beroe forskalii. The sequence goes on along the minus strand of WFMF01000693.1, from coordinate 17,524 downwards.
ATTACAGTAGCTGTATTGCAAATCAGGACCTGATATACACATATCCCTATTCTCACCTTCCCAAACCACGATCTCTGCCAACCCTCTCATTTGCCTTTTTGTATTCACAAAAAGGCCAATGGGGAGGGAAAAATTGTAAATAGAGCTAAAAGCAGCCAATTAAATTATAACATTCCTAATTTTTCAGAATAATCTTTGTTCCCTTTGGTATACGTGAGTGATTAGTTCATGGTATTGGCTCATAATCATTCAATTTGAATTTTCTAAAATTCAATTTTGTTTAAAAAATGGTTATGAACTAAAAGTAAATCATGCTAGATATTATCATAATGCTTCCTTGCATCGCATAATATTAAACGTGTGGTACAAAGTAGATAAAAATTGTGAACCCAGTAATAAAAATATTGCACACCAGCAAGAAAATTGGCCATCTCTGAATATGCTTTACGGTTACCGCTTCTCTGACAGATCGATATGCAGTTTGCGCGTCTTTCGAATTCGTGTGTGTGTGGCTTAGGCGGCCGTAACGTTTGTCGGTCGATCGAATGGAATTGTTTGATCGATCAACTCCATTTGAAAGAAAAATGTGTTTTCCTGGTCTCTAATGACTTGAATTGTGTTTAAATGATCAATATTAAGTTGTTTCTCTACTAGCTCAAAGATTTTATATTTAAAACACATCAGTCGATCAAATGAAGTTGATCGATCGACCGGTTCCATTCGGTTGACCGACGAACGTTACATCCGCCTTATGTTTGCGCGGCGTACAGCATGCAAACATAAGCCGCGCACCCAAAGCCGCGCAAAGTGCAGTTCGAACTGCCTCTGTTAAGTCAAATAATAGTTGCAATACAAATCGATTCATGAAAATAACAGTTATTGAATATAAATAAAGAACTGTCCTAGTTTCAGTTCGCATTGGGGTGTTGGGATCTGAATTCAGCAAGGGAATATTGCCAGTCCGATCAAAACATCTGACTTCTACATCGGACGGTTATAGTAGTTCCCTGAAAATGAACATCATTGATAGAAAGTATCCGGTCAAAAACAGCGAGAGCAAATTTTCATCGTCAAGCGTGTGGTGATAATATTTTTGTTCTCTATTTTATGAAATTGATTACTTAAATGAAAGGCTTTTTAGTGAAATTTTCTGAGCCTCTTGAAGTTGAACTTGAAGTTGTGCGTATACTATGTGTTGAGTGAACTGGTTTGAAGTAAAAGTGTAATTTTTTCGGCGTATTAGTTTACCCACAGGTCCATTTGACATGGGCTAATCAGCGCGCGAGTTGACTGCAAACTCGTTCGCTGATTGGTCAATGTCGCTGAAGATTTCGCCGAGTGTAATTACCTCGGGGAGTGTACGAGGGCAGATCGTCCCAAAGTCGTAACAAACTTTCTCCGACAGTTGGTTCCAACTCCTGTCCGTCACGCGCAACTTGCACCTTTCTGTCAGATTTTAAATAGCCTTTTCTGATCAATAATAAAACTAAATTCTTTATAATAAAACTAAATTTTTACTGTCTTGGCAACTCTACAATCAACAAATTTCAGTACAGGTTCTCAAAACTACCTGTTTTCATTCCAGGGGTTGTAGAGGTGGTGGCAGCGCTGGAAGGGCAGGTTAGCCCTCTTCAGCCACTCAATCCTAACCACTCCACCGTTACTGCCGCTTGTGAAGGGTGCAATCATCCGAGCGTATCCCTGGGTGGGGGAGATTGGGGCAAATCAGAATGTGGGTAAGAAGGATTCCCGTTCATATAATTATCAAATCCCGCGCTCGAAAAATATGTAGTTCAACTTCAACGTCATCAACTAACCTTACCATTGATGGTACCTAATATGCGCCGACAGAAATGACGAGGAAGTATTGGGAGTAGGGTGCCGTGTGTATAGGTCATAACAACAGTTTAAACACACTTTTGTTAATTATTATTACTATTTTAGGAATTCACCCCAACCGCCAATTTCTTGTGTGGGCACATTAAATGAGGGACAAAATTTGAGATTCCGACACCTGTTGAGTGTTCAGCGACTCATACTACCCCTGACAACAGTCTCAGCTACCTTAGGAGGTTTATTTATAAACGCTGTAATTTGGGGATTTTTCGGGAAAATCCCCATTTTTTCACACACCATGACAGTTCAAAAATGACGTCATTATCATAATATGTTAACTAGAGTAATGACTTGAGAAAGATCCCCAAATTGCACCCTAACAAATTTGTAAACACCAAAATTTTACTCCACATAAATACACCTAAGGTAATTCCTCCTTACCTGGAAATGCCCACTAGTCTGTACACTGAACACCAGGAACACATTCTTGCAAAGGGCGTACGCGTGGTTCAACTTTTTCTCCGTTACAGCTGATGTTTCCCAGAACCCGCTTTGGACGGAGTCCTCAATGCTCCGCTGGTTACCGCACTTCATGATGAAATACCTGGGAGGAAACTGTCAGAATCAATCTAGTGCGAAAAGAACAAAAACATTACAACGAGGCGCCCTTGTCAGACTATTATGACACCCTTGCATGCCCCAACTCACAGAAGTAATTTCTGACAAAGGTGCCCCTAACAACACTCACTTGGCATTCTGCGGTGCCCCTCACTCACTTGGCATTCTGCGGTGCCCCTCACTCACTTGGCATTCTGCGGTGCCCCTCACTCACTTGCATTCTGCAGTGCCACTCACTCACTTGGCATTCTGCCTAGGAACACTCACTTAGCATTCTGCGGTGCCCCTCACTCACTTGGCATTCTGCGGTGCCCCTCACTCACTTGGCATTCTGCGGTGCCCCTCACTCAATTGGCATTCTGCGGTGCTCTCACTCACTTGGCATTCTGCGGTGCCCCTCACTCACTCGGCATTCTGCGGTGCCCTCACTCACTTGGCATTCTGCGGTGCCCCTCACTCACTTGCATTCTGCAGTGCCACTCACTCACTTGGCATTCTGCCTAGAACACTCACTTAGCATTCTGCGGTGCCCTCACTCACTTGGCATTCTGCGGTGCCCTCACTCTTGGCATTCTGCGGTGCCTCACTCACTTGCATTCTGCAGTGCCACTCACTCACTTGGCATTCTGCCTAGGAACACTCACTTAGCATTCTGCGGTGCCCCTCACTCACTTGGCATTCTGCCATTGAACACTTACTTAGCATTCTGCGGTGCCCTCACTCACTTGACATTCTTTGATGCCCCTCACTAACTTGGCACTCTGCGGTGCCCCTCACTCACTTGGCATTCTGCGGTGGCGCGGTGCCCCTCACTCACTTGGCATTCTGCGGTGCCCCTCACTCACTTGGCATTCTGCGGTGCCCCTCACTCACTTGGCATTCTGCGGTGCCCCCGGAAGGGGAGGCTTGCCGTACTGCTGACTGCTGTATTGTTCCACCCCGGTAACTCCCCGGGCCCCTGTAACCGCTTGCTGCTGCTGCTGTGCTTGTTGCTGCGAGATAAGGAAGGTTACAGGGACAGTTCGAACTGAAGTTTGCTCGTCTTTAGCGTGCGCGGCTCAAGTTTGCGTAAAGAATTACACCACTCTTTATCCTTGACACCACTCTTTATCCTTGACACCACTCTTTATCCTTGACACCACTCTTTATCCTTGACATCACTTCTTATCCTTGACATCGCTCTACAATCTCTGACACCACTTTATCCTTGACACCACTCTACAGTCCTTGACACCATTCAACTCTTGACACCATTCTTTGTATCAGGGACAGTCCTTAACTGAAGTTTGACATCACTCTATCCTTGACATCACCTCACAATCCTTGGACATCAATCCTTATTTGCGTTCATCCTTGGCAAGAATTACACCACCTTACAATCCTTGACACCACTCTTTTATCCTTGACACCACTTTATCCTTGACACCACTCTTTATCCTTGACACCACTCTTATCCTTGACACCTCACTCTTATCCTTGACATCACTTATCCTTGACATCACTCTACAATCCTTGACACCACTCATTATCCTTGACACCACTTTACAGTCCTTGACACCATTCTACAATTGACACCAAAGCGTGCATCGTGCGCTTTCATGTTGTTAACCAGAGTTGATAAGTTGGTACTTGACTTCAGTCTATTGTCAGTGAAACCGATAATTGCATATTAGCCTAATGAGCCATGGTATCATGTTTCGTAAATCCAAAGGGCTTGGAAGAATCCAGAATCCTCATGCATCCGTTCATGCATCTGATGCATCTCCTTACCATGCATTCCTTTCAACATAATGCACCCCAACCTTTGTCGCTGGAGAGTCCAGGTTTTACAGCATTTATACCAGTGCTGAAATGACCCTCCCAAATGATGCACCCTGCATATTTATGTGACATATTACAGCGGCAGGTGGTGGCTCAGAAAGGTGAATTGATGACGTCATTATCATGGCATAGAATGGTGTGTTGATGACAGGAAACCGCAAACCACTTTCAGAGCAATATGGAATATCACGTATCATCCCAGCACATGGCCTTATATTTTATATTTTATTTACAACATGTATTGCCCTACCAAAAAATAAGAGACATTAAAACTTCATCAGCGCCCCACTCTAACCCCTGATAATGACATCACAATCTACCAAGAGTAGTCTCCGCGCGCGAAAAATAGACGATTCAACGTCACAAACTTACCACCTTATACCCTGATTATGACATCATCTTTCCCGCCTATTTCTCTCGAGTAGACACATCCTAGAGCCGGGGTCTGTTATTGTAACCAGATCCCTGGTTTGTAACCCAACTCCACCTTTAAACCTGTAAAATATATCCTCTGGCAGCTGCCGGGTTAGTAGGAGGTTACCACTCTTTTCTTGTACTCCGTGTCTGTTATATTGGGCAATAACTCGGTATTCAGGCCCGTGCAGACGGGAAACATCCCCGGGCCCCAGAAAGGGGCCCTATTTATACTGTGAGGCTTAGAATTTCTCTCCGCTGTGTGGTTTTCACAGAGCAACTCTTTTTGTTCACTTCTTTTTTATTGGCACATTTTAATTGAATTCTTTTTTCCTTTTTTTTCTTTGGCTCGGGATTACCCTCTTGACTTTTAACTTTGATTATCTCGTAGCTTCATATTTAAGATGTAATTTCAGCATAAAGGTATTTTACAATATTCCCTTCTGTTTATACTTTTTAATCCCGTTCAGAACATGTAGATGATAAATATTCTGCTCAAAAAACATCATTATGACCTGCTTTTGAGTCATTGGGGCACCATTGATGGTTGTATAATTGCAAATAATGCTTGCATTAATCAGAAGTTAAGAAGAAGTTGATAGTTATCAAGTTATGAAGGAGCAGCATGTACATTGTACACATTAAAAGATATGTCGCATTCGTTAGATAGGCGTTTACATGTCAGCCGTCCGCCGTAAATCAACTCCTGGTCAGTTTTTTTTACTCTTAGGAGATATTCTTATATTGGACAATAATTCTGGAATCCGGGGATAGATCCGATAGAAATATGGGGATTTTTCGAAATCATTCAACTTCAAGTGGGAAGGGTGCCTTATAGTTTACAGGGCTGTAACCTTTTTTTCCCTCAACAACTGACACGCTCCCTACGGAGTACAACCAGCCTTGAGCTAAAGTATGCGAGGTTCTGGTCGTGTATAACATATATTTACTATACTCACATATTGTTAATGTATGCGTCTTTTGTATACTCCCATATACTAGCTTGTTGACATATCACAGATTTATAATAATACTAGAAAGGCCCGTTGGGCCTGCTAGATAATACAGGACCAAATAATAAGCTCTCAAAAAGTTTATGAAGGAGCACAATTTACCATTATTCGTTGGTTACTTTTAGTAATGCTGGACCGTGCAAATTGTGATCATTATAATTTGCTCTTGTATGGTGAATTTAAATCTGAAAATTAAAACCGAGTATCGTACTCATACTGAACGTTAAATCAAAGCATTGATTTACACCAAGAGCAGTATTCCAAAATCGCAATGTGCTATGCCCAAATATGATTCATTTTGATTCTTTTCAATCTAAAATTGCTGTAAATTCACATTTTTCCGTTACCATCAACTCAGCATTGATTTAAGTCGACCGACGTCTGTCATTGATTTATGAAGAGATGCTAACGGAAATAGCCTCAACGATGCCAGCCGTATCCGTTCTCTATTTCCAGATCGTGAATTTCAAATGAAAAACAGTAAACACGTCCAAACGCTAAAACGCAGCAATCAACAACGTATCAGAAAGCACTCGCATAGAACTGATCATAATCACGTGCAGAATACCTGTATCCATAGCAACGGCGTGACTAATAGCCCAGCTTAGCCTTCGTTTCTCTTGATATCATCTTGGCAAGCTCAAATTTAATTGTGTACGGCGGCACAAACATTATTCACGTGTGAATTTACTTTATATATAAGATGTGCCTTGATTTATAAAGGAGTGGGTATATATATTAATTATTGTAGGTATGTGTTTATATCTGTGTTGTGACTGACTGACCGGCAATATTTTGTAGTTTTGTGCGAATTTGTTCGGCCCCTAACGCTGATGTTTTATTTCTATGTTCGGCCCCTGATATTTTTCATGAAAAGGTGATTTTTCAAATTCAGGCATTCAGACCATCCGCTGTCACATTTCCGTCAAGAAAAGCATGTTCAAAACCTTCTTAAACAAATAATAAGTAATAGAGATACTGCAGTCTTCAATTTTTGTAAGAATTTAACACTTGCCTTGAAATTCGAAATTATAAAAAACGCTCGTGGTTACCTCTGGTCGACGGAGCGATAGTGATTGTTAGAAAACCTCAAATCCATAATTTAAGATAGGTAATATATTTATACTCAATACTCATCGCCAGATTAATTTGCGATCTATCAGTTTCTGACAGGAGTGAGCTTCATCAAATTATTTTACAGGTTAAGGTCCATTAAATTTGAATGTTGCGCGTCATGCAAGTTGTACTTTTTGTATTGTAATGTACAGTTCAATAATTTTAATGTATTTCTTTTACATTTTAATGTATTTCGTCATGTACAATTTCGGAATATAATATCTATATATTTTATTCAAATCAATTACATCTTATATATAAAGTAAAGTCACACGTGAATAATGTTTGTCTGTAATTCCGTATACAATTAAATTTGAGCTTGCCAAGAAGATATCAAGAGAAACGAAGGCTTAGCTGGGCTAAGTCGCGCCGTTGCTATGGATACAGATATTCTGCACGTGCAGATTATAATCAGTTCTATGCGAGTGCTTTCTGATACGTTGTTGATTGATGCGTTTTAGCGTTTGAAAGAGCGACGTGTTAACTGTTTTTCATTTGAAATTCAAGATCTGGAAATAGAGAACGGGTATGGCTGGCATCGTGGAGGCTATTTCCGTTACCATCTCTTCATAAATCTGTGACAGACGTCGGTCGATTTAAATCAATGCTGAGTTGATGGTAACGAAAAAATGTGAATTTACAGCAATGTTAGATTGAACAAAATCAAAATCAAATTGAATCAAATTTGGGCATAGCACATTGCGAATTTGGAATACTGCTCTTGGCACAAATCAATGTTTTGATTCAACGTTCAGTATGAGTACGATACTCGGTTTTAATTTTCAGATTTAGATTCATCATACAAGAGCAAATTATAATGATCAAAACTCGCACGGTCCAGCATTACTAAAAGTAATCAACGAATAATGATAAATTCTGCTCCTTCATAAACTTTTTGAGAGCTTATTATTTGGTCCTGTATCATCTAGCAGGCCCAACGGGCCTTTCTAGTAAGTACATAAAAAGATATGTACAATGCATACTCCTATGAGATTGTAGAGCAAAGCTTTTTCCTCTATACAAGTTTTATATATTGCTGTACATCTCCACTTGTACTCACTTGTATTCAAGTGCATTATACTGTGTACTACAACTCTACGAGGACTCAGTGTTTGTTTTCAATAGCAGTTATCTCTCTCCGTGCTGCGTTTTATATTCTGAGATTCTGCATAAATCAGGGGGCTGGCAAGCCCCCCGCGGCGGTTCGCGAGCCCGAGGGCGAGCTCTGGACGGCGAACCTAACTGGGCGAGGGCCGAAGGCCCGAGCGCGAGCCCGAGGACCCGAAGGGTCCGAGGGTGAGCATTGGACGGCGGACCTAACAGTGCGAGGGCCGAAGGCCCGAGCCGCGAGCCCGAGGACCCGAAGGGTCCGAGGGCGAGCATTAGACGGCGAACCTAACTGAGTGAGGGCCGAAGGCCCGAGCGCGAGCCCGAGGACCCGAAGGGTCCGAGGGTGAGCATTGGACGGCGATCCTAACATTATACGAGCCCCCGAGCATCGGGAGTGAGTTTAGGTAACTTTGCTTGCCAGCCTCCAACTATATATTTTCATGGATTGGCCATATTTCACGTTAAAATTTGAGGAAGTTCCCGTTGCCGAAATCGCACTAAAATTTGAACATCACATGTTTAGAGGTCAAAGGTGCAACTGTCAAAATTTCAGATCGATTGAATAAAATGGCCGAGTTATAACAACTTGAATTTTGCCAAAATCGAGGGTGTTCTTGTTAAATCGGGTTACGACCATATATATAGATAGGTATATATACATATACATAGGTACCTACATACCAATAGAGAACATTTTTAGGTGAAAAGTATACCCTCTTTAAACAGCTGTATCTCGAGAACCATACAAGATACAGGGCTCATTGACCCAGCGTTGGAAAGAAGAAAGGTAGAACTTACGAATATTGCCCTTAAAATTGTCTCATGTCATTTTTATGACGTCATTATGACGTCACAATGTCATGAATTTTAAATTTCAATTTCCGAAAAATAGGCGTTTTTCAACGCACTTTTTCGGTATGAAGCTTCCGAGATAGGAAAAAATGCTCCTGTTACCGCAGAAAGGAAATTCAATGTACTTTCCAAAAATGTGGTCGAAAAGTTCTGGGCTACTTGGTATCATTGAGATATTGGCGCTTGTTTGAAACACTTTGACACGAAAAAATCGCAAAAAATCGCAAAAACGGTAAGGATGATTTTGAGAGAACGGGACCATCTCGGAACTTCATCTTTGGATATGTTGTCGGTCATAGTCCCAAGATTGCAGATGAATGGGTTTCAGATAGCTTATCTAATTTTATGACGTAATTGTGACGTCATCAGTAATGCTAGGTAACGTGAATTTTGTACGTGCGATTTCACGCTAAATTTCAATATCTGGGCACAGAAAAAGGGTGATATTTTTTCCCAAAACCAAAAAGGATTTGGTCGTGATGGTCCGCGGCGGTTTTAAGGCGTTCTTAATTGTAAAACCCATGATATGAGAAAGAACGCATCGGTTAAAACTGCCGCAACAGCACTTTTTCGAAGTATTATAGTTACGTGAATGCTGTACATTTTGAAGTGACGTTGCAGCAGTTTTAACCGATGCGTTCTTTCTCATATCATGGGTTTTACAATAAAGAACGCCTTAAAACCGCCGCGGACCATCACAACCAAATCCTTTTTGGTTTTGGGAAAAAATAAATTAGTATATTAGATGTGTTGAATTTATAGAATATTAATTATTAACGAGTAATTTATAATATTCCGATATTTTGATAGGTTGACGGTTGACTTTTAATGGAATCGTTACCCTGCCGTATCAGAAACAATATCATTTGAAAACATTTGTTAATGGTGAAATTTTCGACAGTTAATAAGACGCCAATTCCGTAAATTCCTTGAATTTCTTTAATTTCCTAGTTTGTCTTATAAAAAAGGTGGTTCGGGTCATAGACCATTATTAGAGTATGTCACCATTATATTTCCAGTGATTGTCAATCGGTAAAATTCCAAACTTCCCGCCTTCATCAGTTTCAAACTTATTTAATCGATCACTTGAGTTCATCTGAATTCTCGGCGAATTCAGATGAACAAAAAAAGGATTTTTTCCCTCGTCAGGTGATGGAAGGTCACCTGATCTAACATTTCGCCTGGACGGGAGTCAGTGAGAGGGAATAGAATGCCCATTCAAATGGAGAGCGGTAAGAAACGCAAGACCACGCCCCCTAAGAAGCCCCATCTGGGGGCACTTCCCCTCACCAAACCCCTGGGGGTGGCTCCCCCAACCATAGACCTGACCACGGAGGGCTGTAAGGTTCTGGAGGACCCCTTCCCTCTGGTGTTTGAGAGATCGGTGAGTCAAGAACCAGTTTTAAGTTCTCTTTCTCTTCTTCAATTTCAAACTCCTCAAAATTAATTTCAAAAAATTTAAAATTTAATACTGAGAAATCAGATGCCCGATAGAAAAACTTGACTTGATAAATGTTTATTGTTTACCTTGGTTGATTTTCCAAGCATTCAACTTCCCATCCTCCTCCAGGTATTAAAGTCCGAGCCGCCCCCTAACGACCCCCGGTACTCCTCTACCCTGGATATCTCCTACATGGCACAGGACTACGCTAAGCAGATGCTGGCCATTATGAACGATCTGAGGAAAGTTAAGAAGTTCTGTAATGTGGTCCTCACCGTCAATGATACTGAGAGTTTTATTCCAACTGTGAATCTTATATCAAATGTGATTATCTTATTTCAACTTTGAGTATTGTATTTTCAACTGTGAGTCTAACATACCGTTATTCAATTGTTGAAATTCTGACTTCAACCACCTTTTTTAACCCTTTTTTGTGGTTGGCAATATTATACCTGGTTTGATGTCTTAGATTGTATTGATATAGATATCAGCCGCATTTTTCAGCAATATAAAATTTCATAAAACTCGCAAGTAGGCGTTTCCAACGACCAGTGGCTTCGGAAATATTCAACACAATTAACATTCGGTAAACAAATTTCTAAATTTGTCGACAACTGCAGCGAAATATGTGCACTTGTCAACGGTTTCTCAGGGGAAGTTTAAAAGTTTGGCAATAGTGTGATAGTATGACATAACAGCATAACAAGTGGTTAATCATGTGACGAAATCTGAAATATGGTCCAAAATAGATTTTGGAATAGTTGCCACGGAACCTCAAACGAAAATACTAAAAATGTGTTTTTTGATGAAAAATAAATCTTGTGTTTTAGAAAAGTGGCACGCTGTATAATGCAGCGTGTCTCATCAAACACAAGTATTTATTTTTGGAATACTCCCAGGAGATCCTAGCTCACAAGTCGGTGTTAGCAGCCAGCTCTACCTTCTTCAGAGCAATGTTTGACAACAAACAGGCCGAGGGTCCCTCTGCAACTGTCAACATTTCCGTGAGTACTGCGGGTGTTTTTACTCAAGTGATGATGTTATTTATTATAGCTCATAGTGGTAGTTTGATGACGTCATTATCATAGCTCAAAGTGGTAAGTTGATGACGCCATTTATTGTAGCTCTAAGTGGTAGGTTGATGACACCTGTCACCTAATTTTAGCATGAGGGGTATGATTTTAGATGAGCATGAACATGTTAACTTGTCTTCCCTGATGTATTTGGATTTGACTGTAGTCTGTATATTCCCATTGACTGTATTCTCTTCACTCCTCAGGGTATCACTGAGACTATAGTTCGGCAGCTGGTAGAGTTTGCCTACACCGGTAACATTACCGTGGGTAAAGACAATGTCAAGGAGATGCTGCAGGGGGCAGGTGAGAATTTTTGGAAAGAATTTTTGCCGGTAAAATTTGAAAGAAAAGAGGTTCAATCTGCCATTCTAGCTGCTCCATTGTCAGGTTGCAAGGGCCTCATTGTAGAAATTCTGAATTGATTGAAACTGAGATATAAATTAATCTAAACCATCCTACCCGCAGGAAGTCTAAAGTTCCTGCCTGTGAGAGACGCGTGTACGGATTTTCTGGAGCGACACATCAGTCCGAGCAACAGTGTGGGGATACGGTACTTTGCTCTACTGGAGGTAAGATTGGGTGGCTGCCGGCAGGGGGTGAATTTAGAGGTGCAGGGGATTGAATTTGAGAATTTGGGCGATTTTCATCAGCCATCTTCGCTGGATGTTATAACTTGGGTTCATCCAACCAGATATGGCGCGGGTTGGATGGCGGGAAAACGATGCGTGAAGTTCAAATTGACCCCCCTCAGGATTGTGGTGAGCTGGTGAAGAAATCCGAGGATTTCATCGCCCGGAACTTCACGGACGTGGCTAAGAGCGAGGAGTTCTTCATGCTGACTTCCAGCCAAGTCATCGAGATTCTCAACCTGCAGATCTACCCCTTCAGGAACGAACAGGCTATTGCTATTGCAGTTTTCTGTTGGATTAACCATGATTTGGACAACAGGAAAAGGTTCTTCAAAGACCTTTTTCAACTGGTAGGTTCCTACAAATCCATTAGATGTCTAACATTGAGATAAAACGGAAATTACAGAATATTCCAATGTGTAAGATTTATGTTCAAATTTTTGTCTATTTCATAATTTCACCCCTCAGATCAAACTAGAGATGCTCCCAGCCCCCTTCATTATGTCTAACCTGGTGGGTAACGAGCTGGTTAACGAATTCCCGGACACAAGGGAGACTGTGTTGCTGACAGTCGCCAAACTCAAGCTCCTCTCGGAAGATGTGTCAAAGGTTCGTGTAGTCAAACGCGAGGAAATGATTTGCGTTTTTTGTTCAAATTTGGGATTTGCTTAATTCCACTGTGTAAAGTAAGGATGTTGTTAATTCAAATTAGGTTTCAGAGCTGAGTGAATGTATAATTCCTCAATCATTTCTTTAGGTTCATTATAGAAGTCACAGAATAACTCTGTGATTCCCTCAGGTAACTCTGGACAGTGTTCTGGCATCTGAACCCACCATTATCCAGCCTGTCCCTGTCATGCCAGTAGTTCCTAAAAGAGTTAACGGATCTCCTTCCAGAAAGAGAGGAACTAACCAACTCACCTCCCCTCCCAACAAAATAAACCTTGACAACGGTAACTATGGCAACGGTTAATGATGCAGCCCTACGAATCAATATTTCTTGCATGAGCCATTTTATTATTTCAACAATCATCCATTAATAATATTCAGAAATTTGACCCAAGTCACTTGTTATTGACAATTCCTCGCCAGGTTCTGCCTTCAAACGTAAAACTCCCACCAAAAGCCCTGCCACGGTTGCCGAAGTAACGAGGGCTGAACCCACGGCTGATTCTAAATCCAAGAAACCGGGAGAGAACCACCACCATCACCACCACCAGGGGATAGCACCCATCACAACCATCAGGTAGGAAACGACCGGTTAACCGAACCGAAATACCGGTTAACCGGGCGTTTTCAGCCAACCGAAACCATACCTGAATAGTTTTATTTCGCGAGTAACCGTTAAGGGAAGCGGTCGGTTACCCGAACCGAAATACCGGTAAACCAGGCGATTTCAGCCAACCGAAACCCAAATGGTAACCGGATTTATTGAGAAATGATAACCCATAACAACCATCAGGGAAACAATTAAAACCTCCGACCTGATCCCCTCCGTCTCTCACCCTTGCGAGATTGTCATCACTCCTTCCAGCCTCCCGTCTACCACTTCGAAGAGTGACACGCATCGCAACCACGTGACTTCGCGTGACAGCTCGCGCGTTACGTATCACGCGGACAGAGGAGGAGGAGGAGGTGAGATATATGCCCTCAACCGACAACCTAGCAAGACAACCCAACGCTTAGAAAATTGAAATACAAATGATTCTAATTCAAATTATAAAATCATTGAAATGTTCCAAGGAATGGGTTTCAATTAAAATTGGAATGTTCTCAGGCGGGGTGGTAGTAACGAGGGAGAAGGGAGGAGGAGAGAGGGGGAACAAGTTTGTGAGGAGAGCTGGTGATGCCATGTTCGTAGTCGGTGAGTGGATTCTAAATTATTACATGTGATGCGTCATTGCATCCCCTTTTTTCCTGCTAGATATTAGGTTCCGCATTCCCAACCCTGGAGCACATCTGAACCCCCAAGATAAGGTTCTGTACCCTCTCTAAACCCCCTCTAACTTGTCAGGAGTACTTACTTAACCCCCCCCCCCCTCAGGTGGCGCGTGTAACGTGAACATGGCGGACGCTATTAACAAAGTGGAGTACTACAGTCCTAAGTTAGATGAGTGGTATGAAGCAGGGCCCCTCAAGAAAAGCAGGAGTTTGGTGGGAGTCACGGTGCTACGGGGGACGCTCTACGCGGTGAGGATCAAGCGTTGCTAAGCAACGTGTTGCTATGTCACGCGTTGCTAGGCAACCTTACTCATTATTTGATTCCAGGAATATCCGTGCCTTTCTTATCACAACCCCTCTTATGTCACCCCTCTCCCTCTCCTATATGACGTATTATTCGGATCTATTTTCACCGAAAATAAGAATTTAAGATTCGATAACTATGAATTTAAGATTGCAAATTCCCCTCAACCCTCCTTCTACCCTCCTCTCCCCCCTTCAGGTGGGTGGTTTTGACGGCATCTCTCCCATTGACAGTGTGGAGTGCTATAACCAGGCCACCAACACATGGGCCTGCATGGGTCGGATGATATCAGCCCGGAGAGGGGCCGGGGTCACCACTCTCAACCACAAGATATACGCTGTGGGGGGATACGATGGTGAGTTCGGGGCGGAGTTAAATTGCTTCACTGTTTCCACATTATTTGTTTCATATTTCCCAAATTAGGATTCAGATTAACGTGGCATAAGTTGCATACAGTTTCGACAACCCCGTACTAACTTCGCACAGGAACGAAGTTGCTAAGTCTCTCTGAGGTTTACCATGACAACACTAACACTGTATAACTTTGCGCAGGAACGAAGTTGCTAAGTCTCTCTGAGGTTTACCATGACAACACTAACAGTTGGGAACCCATAGCCCCTCTGCAGACCTGTAGGTTCGCTCTGGGGGCGGCTGCTTTGGATAACAAGGTCTTTGCTGTGGGTAGGTACACTTCGTGTGTTTAAAACGAATTGAATTGCGAAAATTTTCTAATTTATTTAAACATTTATGAGTAGATTTTGAGAAATTATCTATGAAACTGTAACACTCTTACCGTCCATAATTCTTGCAACTTCCCTATGGCCTAGGATACTTTGTTTTCATGGAATTTATTTCTCAGGAGGGTTCGACGGGCACAGTCACCTTTCCACAGTTGAAATGTATGATCCGTACTCGAATACCTGGAAAAACGTTGCCTCTATGAGCATGAGCCGGTGAGATGTATTTTCATTTAAAACTTGTTCATTTTACTCTGACACCACTTCACTCTGACACCACTTCGCTCTAACACCACTTTACTCTGACACCACTTCACTCTTGACACCACTCCACCCTTGACACCACTTCACTCTGACACCATTTCACTCCTGACAACGCTTCACTCTGACACCACTTCACTCTTGACACCACTTCACTCTGACACCACTTCACTCTTGACACCACTCTTGACACCAGGTACGCGGTTGGTGTGACGGCTCTGAACAACACTATTTACGCAGTGGGAGGGTTGGATGGAACAAGGCCTCTAGCTACAGTGGAAAGGTGAGAGCTGGTGGTCATTACTGCTTCAATGAATATGAAATATCACTGGGAGGAAGCCTTACTTGCCTACTTCTGAATAACGGAACCGTTCTTGAGAATAATGTGTCCCAAACACCGTTTGAAAATTATATCGTTTAAGTTTTTAGCCATAGATTTACTAGAAGCACATGATTGTTGATTCGAATCTTCAAAATGTGACGTGTTCAAATGAAAACGTACTACGCAATGCGTAGTGCTTGTACGCATCACCATGACAACTTGAAAAAATCACCATGACAACGTACTACGCATCTGGCTTCATCACCACCCCTCGCAGGTACGATCCCCGCACTGACAAGTGGAGTGCAGTGTGTGACATGGACACGCAGAGGGCGGGGGTGGATGTCACAGTCCTCAACAACGATCTCTACTCAGCCGGAGGTAAGTAGTGACACCCTAGTGACCCCTCTGTCACCGTATATCCAGATGTTCTTGGAAGCTTGGAGAATTCCGACTTTTCGTGTTACATTTCGCAAATTCTTCCTGATTGTGTATCACATCTTCTCAGAGAATGTATCTTCCGCATACATTCCCCGCCTCACGATACTATGCCCCCGGAGGCATTCTGGGGTCGTCTCCACTGCAAACCGTTGAAAAGCTCGACATCAGGGTAAACAAGTGGGTGTACGTGTCTAAGATGAGCGTTCCCCGAGTAGATGCTGGAGCGGGTTCCATCACCATGGTCTAGGGATCATCCAGCATGATGTGCTGGAGCAAAGTATGGGAAAGAAAGGGCAGAGCTGAGAGCAGCACACCGCCGCACCATGGCCTAGAGGATGGGATAGTAGGGGTGTGCAGAGAGTAGCACACTGGACAGAACTGAGAAGGGGGGATGGGGTCCTGGTGGGAATCCAGTGCAGCGTCTTGCTGGGACACTGGACAGAGCTGAGAAGGGGGATGGGGGTCCTGCTGGGACACTGGACAGTGTGCAGGGACAGAGTGTGCGATGGATCATGAGGTCTATCGACAGCAAATCATCGATACGGTTTGATATATAATACCCTATGATAATATATGCCTTTAAGCGAATATTTGGTTCTAAATACTTCAATCTATCTTTTAATATTTCACAGATTGCCCTTTAGACAAATAGAAATTATGCCCCGAATACTAAGCTTCTAAAGTGGTGCGCGTTTTTGAAGGACCGGGGCTAAAATTCGCAAAATAAATAAGATGGAAAGTTTTTGTTTTTTCGACCTCCATATAATGAGCTTGAAGAAACCTCTGCAATGAAAAGATATTATGATTTTTGCAGATGTAGCTCTTTTAGCTTTATCTGTTATAGAGATAATCTAATAATAATATAGATGGGACTTATCGTATCGTATCAAAAAATCATTTAAAACCGAAAACTATATTATATCGTCCACTATAGACGAAAAATGGAATTTGCCTGAGAAACATTAAACTATTTTATTTATTGATAATCTTTAATTAATTTAGGTTTGCAGAAATTTTATTAATATTTCAACATTGAATATATTATAAATAACAGTAGGTAGGATATTCTATGATGGCCTCCACTAGCCTCCATTAGCCTCCTCCTAGCCTCCACTCAGCCTCCACTCAGCCTCCACTCAGCCTCCATGGAGGCTAAATTTTTGGTTTAGCCTCCACTAGCCTCCACTAGCCTCCACTCAAGAATTAGCCTCCATTAGCCTCCACAGAAATTTAAAAAAGTCATTTTGTGGAGGCTAAAGCCCTCCATATGGAGGCTAATGGAGCTAATGGAAACTGAAGTGGCCGAGTGGGAAGCTGAAAGGCCGAGTGAAACCTAAATCAATAAGCCTACAAAACACAAATTTCTTGCTGAAAATGGTGATTTATGTGTACTATGAAAAACAATATATAGCCAAACTTTCAGACAGCTCCAACTGTCTTACACTCCTAGCCTCCACTAGGCTCCACTCAGCCTCCACTAGGCTCCTCAGCCTCCACTAGGCTCCACTCAGCCTCCACTAGGCTCCACTCAGCCTCCGCTAGCTCCATAGCCTCCACTAGGCTCCTCAGCCTCAATAGGCTCACTCAGGCCC
>WFMF01000692.1:14116-67720 GCA_011033025.1 Beroe forskalii | reverse complement strand
TAAAGGGGGGTTTTTGCTTTTGGGCAAGCCCAAAAGGGGGGGGTCAATAAAGTGTATCTTCATAAATATCGCTGAAACCACTGAACCATGATATTCGCCTGTTTTCTTGTTTTCTTAAAATCCAAAACCTATTTTCCTTTCAACCATGATCAGGATGTTCTTCATTTCTGGGTCAAGATCCAAAATCGTAAAAGCTAATTGGCTGAAAATTTGCACGCCACATGAATTCCCTAAGCTTTTTCCCAAACTAAAACCTTGAAATCAGCCAAATCGTGTCTGTATGTGTTCAATCGCGATTTGCACCTAAAACTGCCTTTGTATTGGGCGAGATGTCTCAGTGGTCAAATAGTCTGTCATAAATAAGCTAACCACTGAATCCCGAAATTCGCCATTTTCTTTGTTTGGGGGTAAAACCGTTTTGGCGCTTAAAACATGTCCTTTTGGCCCTTATTGAGATGCCAATCGGGTCAAAAGAAGTTATCGTTGGCTAAATTAGCGCCTGAAAACCACTGAACCAATGATATTCACTGTTTTCCTTTTGTTTTCCTGTAAATCCAAAACCCTATTTTGTACCTCTCAAACAGTGATCCAGGACGTTCTTCATTTCTGAGGCAGCCAAGATCCGAAATCGAAAAGCGGCCGATTGAGCTGAAAATTTGCACGCCATCCATGGACGACCTAAGAAAGACATACCATACTTCAGAATCCCGAATCAGCCATTTCTGTCTGTTATGGGGGGTTGAAATCGTTTTCGGCTTAAAACTGCCTTTTTTCGCCCCTTATTGGGCGTAGATGTTTACAGGTCAAATAGAAGTGTATCTGGTCATAAATCATGCCTGAAACCACTGAACCAATGAAATTCGCCAGCTTTCCTTGGTTTTCCTGTAAAATCAAAAAACCCTATTTTTACCTCTCAAAAGCTTTGGCCGATTGAGCTGAAAATTTGCACGCCATCCATGGATGACCTAAGAAAGACATACCATACTTCAGAATCCCGAAATCAGCCATTTTCTGTCTGTTATGGGGTTGAAATCGCGTTTTTCGCTTAAAACTGCCTTTTTTCGCCCCTTATTGGGCGTAGATGTCTCATGGGTGGTCAAATAGAAGTGTATCTGGTCATAAATCATGCCTGAAACCACTGAACCAATGATATTCGCCAGTTTTCCTTATATGCGTCCAAAAACCCTATTTTTACCTCTCAAAAACAGTGATCCAGGATGTTCTTCATTTCTGAGGCGCAAGATCCGAAATCGAAAAGTTGCCGAAATTGCACGCCATCCATGGACGACCTAAGAAAGACATACCATGCAGATTTGAAATTTTTTTGTTTGTTTGGGGGTTTTTTGGGCTTAAAACTGCCTTTTTCGCCCCTTATTGGGCGTAGATGTCTCATGGGTGGTCAAATAGAAGTGTATCTGGTCATAAATCATGCCTGAAACCACTGAACCAATGATATTCGCCAGTTTTCCTTTGTTTTAATGTTTCAAAATCCAAAAAACCCTATTTTTACCTCTCAAAACAGTGATCCAGGATGTTCTTCATTTCTGAGGCACCCAAGATCCGAAATCGAAAAGCTTTGGCCGATTGAGCTAAAAATTTGCACGCCATCCATGGACGACCTAAGAAAGACATACCATGCTTCAGAATCCCGAAATCAGCCATTTTCTGTCTGTTATGGGGGGTTAAAATCGCGTTTTTGGGCTTAGCTGCCTTTTTCGCCCCTTATTGGGCGTAGATGTCTCATGGGTGGTCAAATAGAAGTATCTGGTCATAAATTATGCGCCTGAAACCACTGAACCAATGATATTCGCAAGTTTTCCTTTGTTTTCCTGTAAAATCCAAAAACCCTATTTATGCCTCTCAAAACAGTGATCCAGGACGTTCTTCATTTCTGAGGCACCCAAGATCCGAAATCGAAAAGCTTTGGCCGATTGAGCTGAAAATTTGCACGCCATCCATGGACGAACTAAGAAAGACATACCATACTTCAGAATCCCGAAATCAGCCATTGTCTGTCTGTTGTGGGGGGTTGAAATCGCGTTTTTCGGCTTAAAGACTGCCTTTTTTCGCCCCTTATTGGGCGTAGATGTCTCATGGGTGGTCAAATAGAAGTGTATCTGGTCATGAATTATGCGCCTGAAACCACTGAACCAATGATATTCGCCAGTTTTTCCTTTGTTTTCCTGTAAAATCCAAAAACCCTATTTTTACCTCTCAAAACAGTGATCCAGGATGTTCTTCATTTCTGAGGCACCCAAGATCCGAAATCGAAAAGCTTTGGCCGATTGAGCTGAAAATTTGCACGCCATCCATGGACGACCTAAGAAAGACATACCATACTTCAGAATCCCGAAATCAGCCATTTTCTGTCTGTTATGGGGGGTTAAAATCGCGTTTTTCGGCTTAAGATATCTAGTGTGAATCTTTACTTTTATTCGGGGACATTTTGAAGGTAATCAAGATCAAGCCTAGTTAGATGGGTCTCAAGATAATAAATCATTATGAAATACCCTCAGTATCTCAAATTCGATTGAAGGGCTTCATGTGTGTTCTTTTTCTCCACTGCCAGTCGAATCAATTAATTCAGAGAAAGAACGGAGCGTTATAGAAATAATGCCCTATATTTATTTTCCAGGAAAATTTGTCCAAGTATCTTCGAGAAAAGTATCCCAAACTCAACGTGAACGCAATGAAGGTAAGTAAAACTTTTCTTGTATGAATTAACCAACCTTAGACTTATTTTCTAACTATTTTCTCTCATTCCATTTAAAGTTGTAATTTGTCACTCGTGATTACATTCTAAATTGAGAGGTCGAGTGCCAACAGAATACGCCGAACAGCATCATTGAAACACCACTCATACCCATGATAGTCACGTCACTCATAGCCCCCCTGCGAACTATAAGCTGCTAAGTATGATAAATAAGAAGTGATACTAAATTCAAACAATACGCATAAATAGTTAAGTAACTTCATGGCATACGATATTACTCAATGAACCTTGAAAATGTACACGGATTTCATAAGATCCTACTTCTTGGCTGACTTGAGGACTTATCATCTTACCATATGAGCAATATGACGTGTTGTTTCTTGCGTGTCCCGGTTTCTGACGCTTTTCAGAATTGATTTTGTGTCCAATCTTTTAATTCACCAAATCTTTTATCAATCTCTGATCAAATACATCTCTCCTATATGTAGTATGTTGGAATGTTTCAATTAATCTATTTCAATAAAAACTTCATGAATAAATGATGCAATTATTAGATGAACTGATTTATTCATCTGATCCTTTCCGATAATAGTGATGATTAATTGCACATAAAAACTCGTAATTTATTCATACCCCGAGTACGAATGGTCACGTGATCAGTTGCATATTGCTTTCAATGCCATATGATGGCATTCTGCTCATTCGGAATTAAAATACCACCTATCATCAATTTTGTAATACAGCTCTAGCAAACAGAAATTTCTTTCGTGTGACTAGACCGGCCAATTTCCAAATACCGGACCGATTAATATCGCTCCCTGCCGATAGAGTTTAATCAAATCCTTAACCTTTCGTATGCAATGTAAACTTAGTATAAACACAATGTTTACAATCTCGATTAAACATGTAAACAATCCGGAGACGGCGTCTCTTCTTCCCACGGTGTTTCATGTGAATATATCAGAAGTAAATAACTTTGATAGAGTGATAGGATGACGTCATTATCATTGCTTGAAATGGGGTAATCGATGACGTTTAACGTTCTAATTTTCGTTTGTGACATGAATTTAAAGGCCATGAAATGTAATGTTTGTTATGAGTATTATTATCAACATGGAGTGAATATATGTATGAATTTGGAAGCATTTTATGTCGGAGGTAGCATTGTTCAGATGTGACTTCGAATTTACAATGATTGTGATCATTCGCCGGTATTTTAGTATTAGATTCGTAAGATTGGAGATTAGAATATCGTTCATATCGTTGTAGCTTACAAGTTTTAAAACCACCTGGAGTATATTTTACGTTTGTGTAGTAGGTGGTATTTGTAAATTGAGCTTGAGCTATGAGCATTATTGACGAGATATTGGCAGAGGTGAGTTTTAAAAACATCGGTACCTATTGTATTTTAACAATTCAATTTCTGAACTGATGAAATGAACTCTGCTTGTCGGCAGTAGTCTGTAATTAATGAAGTGATTTGTTTCATCAATCTTGCCAGCAGATGGCTCAATTCTTCAATTCCCAATTGCAGTTCGTATGAAATTTTGCCGTGCATTGATCATCAAATAATATTCTGCTGTATGACACTGTTCGATCGAAGGCATCTTGCCATATATTGACCCCACCCTAGATTAGAACGTAGCATTAGTATCCTGACTATGTAATCGGCTAACATTCTATATCTGTTTGTACGTCCCAAACATTCTGTCTCATCTATTCGGCTTTTTGATCGTCTCTCATCCACGCAGCTCTCTGTACTAACACATCCCCTCATATCTACCTAGCTGTTTGACCCTGATCTGGACGCCATGACGCCGCTCCACCCGGTTGCCCCACCTGCCCACACCAGGAAGAGTCCGGACTTCAAGCCCTACCCTACCCAGCAGCAGGGAGGGGAGTATATCGACCATTTCATGCTGCCCCTGACCACCACACCCGAACCCAGGGTCAGGAAGGTGCCCCGGAAGATATACAAGCGGAAACCCATCAAACGAGTTGGAGATAGTTAGAGTTAGACTTAAGAAGTTTAGAGGGAGTGGATTATCACTTGCTTTGGCTTGGGAGATAAGGATCCGGTGTTAATTGGAAGCACAGATAAACCCAGATAATGGATTGACTTTTAGTGTCTGCAATAGTTTTGACGAAAGTCTCGACACACCAAATGTCTAGACTTTACTGCAAGACCCCTATAGCAATGGAATTGAATTATTCTATTTTCAGACGAGAACTAGCCATTGGTAAGATAGAGGAGATAATGGCGAGTCTGACCGCTGCGGCCATGCTGAAGAAGGACGATAAGGATGCTTCTACTGAAAAGATCCTAGATCAGAGGTCCTTCGCTGAAATCGTAGATCATGTTATGCCCAAGGAAGTAAGTCTCTGGTAGTGGTACACTGTTAATCTTTCTGTTGAAATTCAAGTCACATAACCGATCTAGTGAAGATTGAAAAAGAAGATTTAAGATCTTTGCACGCTTCTAAATCTAAAGATCTGGTATTGAGTTATCAGTCTTCTTTCTCGATGAGAAATTAAACATTACATGATACCTACAGTACCCCCCCTGTAATTCAGATGGCGATGGAATATCTGAAGCTAATCCAGCCAACTCACGACACTCTGGGCAAGAAACAGTACAACGAGAAACTGAAGCGAGGCGTGATGAAGGTCAAGGATCTGTTGGATATGATGAACCTATCCAATCAGGGTGTCCTCAAGGGACTGCCTTCCAACAAACTGGGAGAACCCAGGTACCATTCCTTGGATCACTTTCCAGTTCTTTCTTGAAAAACTTCAGTTCATAACGTCAGATTCTTCTCCTTTCTCCGACATCGCCTTAAAATTTGAACTTACCGTTATTTTCATTCCATTAATTTTTCTCAGGAGCCGGTTGAGACAGACTAAAGTGAATCACACGAACCTGACCGCATCAGACCTTATAGGGCAAGGACACAGTTCACCTCAACAGAACGGCAGTACACCGGACAAACCCGCCAAAGAAACCTCCTACAAGAACAGACTTACGCGACATGATCGGGTAAAATGTCTAATATCTTTACTACAGATTTACTGACAACACTTTGACACCAGTTTCCTCTGACTGATTCAACAATTTCTCAGTCTCACACTACTATGAACACCAGCTACCTGACACCAGTCCCCTTAACACCATCCCTCTTGACACCAGTTCCCCTTGACACCAGTTCCCCTTGAAACTAGTTCCCTTATCCCTTGATATCAGTTCCCCTGACACCACTTCTTTTGACACCAGTGCCCTTGGCACTATAGTCCCTTAGACATCAGCTCCCCCGATGAAAGCACTTCAAAAGTTCAAACAGCTACCAGTTTAGCAGTTTATTCCAACATATGTTCATTACTAAGTTGATATCACCAATTCTCACTAATTTTCCACTACCAACTTTGCTTAAAAACTTGAAACTCTGACTCCGCTCCCTCGCTCAGGTTCAAGCCTCCCTGGATGATTACTTCGCTGAGAATGGTGAAGGTCGAGAAGACCTTCGTAGCTCGGGATCTCTCACCGTGTTCGAACTGCCTCTCACTCCAAAAACACCGGGCCAGGATAAGAAGTCAGAGAGGTCTGCCTCAAAAACAGATATCAAGGAGGACTTGTGAGTACCAAATTTATTGGTTAAATTTCCATGCATGAAGCGGTGACCATTCGCAAAGGTGATCGATTGATCGGGTGTCCATTGCTCCATTGTATTACCTAGGCATCATTCATGAGTTGACCTTATTTGTAGATAATACAAATGAAGCGGTGGCCATTCGCAAACATCATGAGACATGATCGAGATTCCAATGAAATTTTAGTGCATCGTCCCTATGTTTACCATCTGTTTACATTATGAGATCCATGATGACCGATGTGTTCCCATTCCTCCAGGTTTGACCTCTCCAAGAGTAACCCTAACATGAATCAACTCTTCGGATCCAGCGACAAACGCTCCCTTCTCCCTGTTGTCACCCAGAAACTCTCCCCTCACTCGGAAACCAAGAACTTCCCAGCCCGGAGAGTCACCAAGAAACCCCGGAAAACAGCCAGTCAAACCCCAAACACCATGGACCAAGTTCCGCCCCAAGTCTCCGATCTCCTCAATCTCGAGTGGGAGAAACCCAAAGCGACGTCGTCGGTCGGGAAATTACCGAAAATTAGTGCCACAGGGAAAATGACGGACCAACCGTTTTCGTGATTTAATTTATCAGATTTTACAAGTTTACTGTTCAGAATGGGGCAATAGTTGGACTCGGTTTCAGTCGAAGCTTTGTATATACGTCGCGCGCGATGCGTTTTTTGTGATGTTCGGATTGAAAATAACTTTGCAAAGGATGCGAAGACCCTTTTAATTTGGCGGCGATTCAACCTATGGATCAGATCACGTACATAATTTTCTTGTCTCACGTCACAAAATTTCGCGAACACAGCTTCGCTTCCTTCACAAATGTCCATGATGTTATGACTGAAGAGTTCAAAATCGCAAAAATTATCATAAACCACTGTTTGGGCTTTTGGAAAGTTCGCTAATTTTCTGATCGGATTGGATTAAATTCAAAAATTGTGTTTTGCTATGAATGTATAATTAAATTGGAAATTTGAACGAGTTTTGATGGAGTTATTATCGAATTTGATGCTTTTATCCATGAAATGGTTGTATTTAATCGAGTTTTTATGTTCATGCCATTCAGAACTATCTAGTTATAGTGTGCAAAAGTTGCGTTGACAATTTGAAGTAGATAAATCACAAAAAGCTCTGATATAATCATATAAGGTACTTGATGACGTATCATAAACTTGCAATATGTTTTATGGGGGTTCACGTGGGTTTGAACTCATCTAGTGGTACTATCTTGCATATTTAGGAGTTTAGGGTGTATCTTAGACAGACATGCACTTTTTACCAAAGTCTCAAGATAAGGAACGAAGAAAGGGCGGCAGTGTTTAATGTAAGATCTTGCCATGTTCCTCATCCTTTGAAAAGGTCTATTTTGGGAGGAAGCAGCCTAACTGGAGCAGTGTGATTCCGCCCTTTTGTCAACGATCCCCTTCCCAGATAAGACTTGCTAAGAATGATAGGGCGAGTGTTGACATGGCGACCCACAAAAACACCATCTGTTGAGTGACAGACCGGTCCCTTTTCCCCTGCTCGCATATTTTAGATATCATGAAAGAAGAGAGATGAGGGGTCTTTGTCCTGGTGCGGTATGGTGTACGTTGGGATAGAAAGTTCTCTAGTGCCTGTCTGAGCCTGGTGTTAGACTACACAGGTGTCAGGGGGTACTAACAGACCCAAGAGGGGGTGTTGGGAGACGTAGCTGACAGATAAGCAGATACATACTCAGATACCCCCGTCAAAAAGACATGTAACCTGTCTGCACTGGTATAGCAGGCCCCGATAAAGAAACAAAATGTCTGAAGAAAAGTATAAAATGAGCACGCAGTTTCACCATGTAAATTAGAAAATAATTGTCACGTTGAATTATGAGTGCATGGGCGTATGAGGGACTGATGTTCGGGTCTGCCGTTAACTTGCCCTATCAAGAATGTAAGGAAACCCAAATAGATTGTTATGGCTGGAAGGTTATTATCCATTCCGATGTCCCTAACCATTGTTTGAGACAAATCAAACACAGATCTAAATAAATACAAAACACAAATAACTTATTAATGGTACATATAATAATGCATAGTGAAAATCATCCGTCGTTCATGCACAGCGAGTATAAAATTCAAATATCATATTAAGCTAGATATTTTCCTGTAAGCAATTGACAATTCTATTTTTCAGCGTCTACTAATCTACTAGGCTGTCAAAATATCAAATAACATTAGAAAGGGTCAAAACATTGTCAAATCATGTCGGTAAATAGGTATGCGCTGCTAAACTCACGGTAAATGATTACTTGAAATTCAATTTATTTCATGATTCTAAATCCCGCAATCAAAATTACAGTCGTAAAAAGGACGTACAAATAAATGAAAATCATGATCAAGATGTTCAAAAAAGGGTGAGCGTACCAAAATTTAATTCGTGATCTCCTAGATACCATCAAATTAAGTTAAATGATAAGTTTAAATGATAATGTAAATTGCATGCTTTGTCATTATTTGATGCGCAATTAAATATAGATGCTCAAATAAAATATCAAATAGCATTTTAATAAACGTTACCATTCATATAACAATTAATTTTCAACTTAAAACACAAATATATAAGATAAAATGTGCTTACCAATTAATTAACAAGTTTTACTGCTAATTTTGAATCGAACTGAGGACGAGCGTTCAATATCGAGCTCGAACCGTAAAGTTTTTGAACTTTTTTTGCAAATTATCATCAAAATATGCTGTATATATTGGAGCTACCTCGCTCAGTCTCTGCCCAAAGAGCAACTGATGTATAAAAAAGTTAAACCGTCTCCTTCAATTAATCAAATTTCATGAGTATTGATGAGTCACGTGTCTTAATCTCATAAAAAGCCTCAAAAATCAACCTCGTTGAAGCCTCGAGTGGGTCGCCTATACTAAATTCACTGTAATGTAAAAATGGCTAAGTCTCCGGTGCAAAATGGCAAAACGTCTCCATATTGAGACAGCATGTCTCAAGTCCATGTCTCTTTTGAGACGGCTCATGAAGGGCGTGTCTCTCCTGAGACGGCTTGTGTCTCTTCTCACCACGGTCTCCATAGAGGCAGAGCACTGAATGTCGAGGCAGGCAGCTTGGTTCTCTCGGACAGGGGCTGAGCCATCAGCTGCATCTGAAAACGAGGATCAGGGTTTAAATTTGCAAAAGCTTTATAATTCACAACGGCTACAAGAATAAGACATCAGATCTAAACAACAGTACAGACCCTCATTGTTCATAATATCAAATCGGTCGCGATTGTAAATAATAATTGTTTTAATCAAAAGTTTTCCACTTACCAGTTCGTCTCTAGCAGTCATGGTGCCAGGTTTGGGCACGAAGGTTGGGAGGTTAGGTTTGTTGGGGTTGGTCAGCATTGCCAGTCTGGCTTGTAGAGCAGCTTGGATGGCAGGGGACAGGACTTTAGGGAATCCGGTAAGAGGGCTGAGGGGTAAGAGGGGTTAGAAGTCTAATTTATAAAAGTTAGGTTGTACTCGAAACAAAATTTGACCGTATAAAGAGTGGAACTAAACGGAACTGGAACCCAAATTTGGTGAGAGGTCCCCAAAGGTTCTCAATGCATTTGCAATATGAATGAAAGTTGCTATCATCATTAGAAAACAAACATTGTCATCACTCACTTGATCATGATTTGAGGTTTGGGTTTGATGAGTCCTGGCACCCGTCCAGGGGAGGCAGCCACCGGTCCACTAATGGGTGGGGATCCCAACTCATGCTGAAATAATACCACCGGTTAGAGGATGAAAATTGAGACGAGACAAGAAACTAACATAAGCTTGAAAGACAAATAAACATGGAAAACACACTACGACATAGTACATAACCATCCAGTATTCTCCCCTGATTTCACCTCGAACCTCCTTGCATTTGACTTTCAACAGTGACTTTCAACAATAGTGATTATTTGCTTTAAAGTTTAATCATATGAAGTTCATGATCATTGATCTTTGAATGTTTGAAGGTGAAGACAGACTTCATGAGAATCTAATGGAAGCACCGCAGCTGATACAGACTTAATAGGTACCCATGATCAAAGGTATAATTCCTTGACTGAATCTCCCTAAGTTCCAGATATAATTTTGCCCTCTCAATTATAATTAAAGACATGGGAGACCTACATAAATCAGGTATTAAATTGGAAGGGTTTGGAGTCTGGGAATATTGGGCATGTTCCCACCCCCAGGCAACTCTGTGACCTGTCTGCTCCCAAGACGATCTGTCAGAGGATTCCATGTCACGTGACACTGAACGGAGCTCTCTGATTTGTCGAGTGTTCGTCTATGCGGGCGGTGATTGGCTGATTGCTCCCAGATAGATTAAAATAGCTATACGTTTCAAATGTTGAGGCCGCACTGCAAGTGCATGTCCGCACATCGTTCTATGAGCACGTGACCAAATTCAAGGAGACACGTGACAGATCACCATAGAAACACGTGACACGTTGCCATGAAGTCACGTGATTTCAAATGTCACGTGACTTGCTCATACTCACTACACCCACAATCCTGATCAATACAATTATATTGAAAAGTGCAATCTATATTAAAGCAGCGCTCTTGGCATGTTTAATATGTTAAATTACGATTAAATAACTGCCCTCTCCCCGCACTAAAAGGGTTTAGCACTACTTTCATTAATTTCACCAACATACAGGGGCGATGGCCCACAATCCCCTTGTTATGACGTCATTATCATGCTTCACAATGGCGAATTGATGACGTCATTAGGTATATTTTCAGAGCGCACCACACCATGCACCAGGCAGAACGATTCCCTGTGGTAATTTGGGTAAAAGAGCCCTTGGGCGACCGTTTAGTGTTACAAATTGGAACTATAATATTGCACTGCACATACATTTAATACTAATTGAATTGGCCACGTGGAATCCCGAATCGTCACATCAATATACTGTTGAATTAGCGTTAAACGTGAGAAAAAGGAGGAAGAGAGTATAATCTAAACGCTGTACCATCATGGATTTAGACGTGACTAAATCACCATAATAACCTGGTGATAAGTGATTATTGTGGCAATTTTTCCGATGCAACATAATTGACTTTTTTGAGGAAATTGTTTCCAGGAATTGACTGTTAGCGTGGGAAGAATTTGAGTGATTTGATGTGTTAATATAAGAGATAGTTGAGGTAGCTGGTGAAGGTGAGAACACAGAACGTTTTTCCCATTGGTAAGACTATTAATGTGATAACTGGTGGCCTGTGAATGTGATAAACTTACAGCTAAAGTGCTAAAGTGGGGTGGTTCTTTCAACAAGGGCAAGCCCGACAGAAGTACAGCAAAGCTGTGGATAACTGCCCAAAAGTACAGAAATTCTCGAATAAACAAAAGCATGATTAAACTTTAGAGACATTCTGCAGATTGCAGAATATTTCATTTATTCACCCGCCAATAATCTTCCAAACCGTTGTCCCCAAAATTCAAACCATGAAGGGGCACATAACATTTTAAAATTAAAGAGCACCATTATCAGTGCTTGATTATTGTTAAATTATTGGTATGTTGACAAGGTAAAAGACATTTAAAGAGTAGACTGATGACAGACAGGATGGGACCATATGCGAGACATATCATATTGATTGGGATGCTGACATATGACAACAGAAAGTATATCATTATGTGAATTGTATGACATGATCAGAAACAATCGCTACATCCGTATGTTTATTTTAACATACAGAGAGTCCCCTCTCCCCTTCTCTCCATCTTCAAAATGTCACCACATCTTCGGACAACTCTCTCAGAATCAGACACACAGACAAACAAACGTACAGACACATATTTTGTGAGTGTTCGGCGGTTTTGTGTGGTGAACCGATGACACATTTTCCCCGGGGGCACACGTGACTAAACCTCCTGCTATCTGTATTTTATCACACAATATATGGTACCCACATCATATCAGTATGAAAGAGAAAAGTGTAGATAAGGAGTTGCAAGAGGGTAGATTATAGGGTGACAATAGCCTATCAACAGTCACCGGATGGGGGCACTGTCTCAGGGGATGACTTAGAAAGGTGTGTGTCACTTTGAGTTTGTGTGGGGTGCAAGGAATGAGGGGGCAGTGGGACACATTTCATTAAAGGTCGCTAATAAAGGGACAGACGAACGGGCATAAAATTAATTCACAGATGCACAAAAATAACGTACACGAGAAAACATTGACACTACAGACTAAAAGAGTTAAGACACGCACATAGATAACGGATAGAGTGCGGAAAAACAGTCAAATAACAGAAAAACTGACAGTCAGAAAAAACACTATGCATAAAACAGACAGACAGTAACTCACCTTGGGAGGAGCTTGGTGAGCAGCAGGAGAGTGGGGTGGAGAGGGGTAGGAGGGGGAGTGAGGGGGTGTCGCCCCACAGGATACAGGAGACTGGGCCCCGGCCCGGGGGGCTGGGGTCGGAGGGCAGCTCACAGACGTCAGACGGGAGATCTGAGGGGAGGAGGGGTTAGGAAAATATCGAAAACCTGTAGACTGAAATTTATGATAGACTGCCTTAGTATTGGCATGAGGTGATTTCATGAAATTGAATTGTAACTCGTTTCTTATGTTAATTTCGAAGATCATCTTGTGAATGTGATTATCATTAAGCGAAATTTCTTAAAAAATTGTCTTTTTCTCCCAAGGACTGAATCTCTACCAACAAAGTATATATTTTGGCATACACAGCTCACATCTCTCAGCCTGATAACCTACAGATGAGTCAGGAATGTGATTGTCAGTTTAAAACCCCCGTTATGCGTGTGCCCGAGGTGTGCTAACAATAGGTTAGTCAAACATTCCATTCTGATACTTGTGGGGTTTAAATATCTGTATTCAGCTCGAGCTACAGTCTACCAAAGAGTCACGAGCCGGTGTAATAATTTCAATAAGCAAACTCATCACAATGCAATATGTTTGTTGTTGGCGAACCCATGATATGCAAGTTTAGTGCACACATAGTTGGTAGAACCAGATGTGCCAAACACAGCGTTCTCACCCTGAATTTTTCAATTTCAGAAAAAAATTTTGCTGCTTAACCCCTCAAAAGTGGCTGGACTTCGCCTGAGCACATAAATTTAGAAATCTTCTGATGGAAAAACTTTCCCGCATCATTTAAATCGTTTAAACTTCTACCTCCTAAGTTTAACTACGAAGAAGATTCGCTCTAAAATATCGTACCAGCTTCTGGCGGGTTGCATCGTCAATGGCAGGAGAAAACATCATCATCTTGGCAACTTCAGACAGGCATTCTGTGTAACCCTTCCTGAAACTCTTCTCTTCTGTGTTCACTGGTCCCAGGCCGTTCACTGAAATTGGGAGGGGATGTTAGAGACAAATGTGAAAGTCTGACAATGCTGAAAAAATTATAAAATGAAAATAGTATTTTCAATTTCAATGTTTTTCTATTCGATTTCCTATACATTTTAGAGATAGTTTCTGCCATGGCTTTCATGGATATCCAACTGCAACAACCCTACATATTCTGCAGAATCTCTAACATCTGATTGAACAGTGATTCCCAGAAACGGTCATTTTGCGTACAATCAAATATCTAGTATTTGCCCAGCTCACTCGAAAAGCTTTTCATTTCGTATTAAAACATATTATGTCTTGAAGGGTTTCACCGCAGCACAGAACATCACATTAAAAGCTTGTTAACTTTTTAGTGAAGGTGTGAAATACTAGTCAAATCAAAAAGAAAGTTTCAGCTACAGTTATATTTTACATTTTTTGATGACAGAATTTGCTGTCGCGTACATCAACAAAGGAACAGAAAACCGGGCTGAACGCGCAATAATTTCACTTCACGGCAATCTGATTCAAACCCATACATATTATCAAAGGAAACGTTTTTCCCATGCCTGTCAACTGAAGCCAAGTGGAAAAAGTACCGGACACAAGTTCACCACGGGTTAACTAATTCGATAACATGCCCGTTAATTAGACGTGACAAAGTTCACATTAGAACTGGTGTTTAAGTCATACTATACCTACTTAAGTAGCTGTGTTTAACGAATAATATGAAGTAATTCCAATTTTAAGTAGCAATTAACATTGACCGATGACATCAAGCAACTTTGATTTTCGTGAGCAGATTTTGACTCAAAATATGTATCTCAGTCCAATTTCAGTGCATATCCAGGGCATAATTGAGCTTAATTAGGGCAAAACGCCAGGTACCACAGACTTGGGGCTTAGTAAGGGCATAGTTAGGCACAGGGCATGCCGCATGGTATTGGTAAGGGCATCCAGAATAATAATAAAATCTTAATTCAATTTTGAAAATAAGTTTAAAAACTGTATCATCCCGTAATCCCACTCACGTTGCGCAGTCCTGGCTCTCTTATCCCTCGCCTCCCGCCTCCTCTTCCTCAGCTGCTTCAGGTGGTTGACTGCCATCTCCAGCACATCCGCCTTGTCAGTCCGGGCGTCCGTGTGGGTTTGGGGCAGGATGTCCCGCAGAGCGTCCACACTGGCGTTTATACGGGCACGACGACGCCGTTCTACCAGGGGTTTGGGCAGCTTGCCAACCTGCGAGAGGAAGGGGGTTGAGCATTTCTGTTAATTCTTTGACTGAGGTGGAGAATGGAAATTAAGAAATTTTAATTTGGGCGAACAGTTATCAAGTTTTGATTTCCAAATAATATTTTGTAGTATTTGAGACCTCAGAATCAGATTAAATCTTTGGAATATGAAATGATGGACTATTGAAGTTACCTTGGGGATGTTCATCATTGGTTCCTGCTTGATATCGGTAGCCATTTTTCAAATTGTCTTGTAGCTAATAAATGTAACTTGGTGAGTCGATTTTAAGGATATCAAATTCAAATGATTTAATCAAAAATTTAAAAAAATAATATATTTGCTCCTTGAATTGAAAAAAATGCTACTGCGTTGAAAGTAAAGATCAAATAAGAAAATAGTTCTCAGAAATAGTTCTCGAAAGCGTCTGCTTTGAAAGTAATTCAGCTGAAAATCTTTATGGTGAAGAAAAAAGATGAAAAGGTACTCAATGCTACCGCTAAAATCTTAAAAACGTTCGCAATGAAGCCTCTCATAATAAAGGGAGATAGGTACTCTACAGACCTTTCTATTGTTCAGGGACTAGCTTAGTTAATATAGTTAGTAACTATATAATAGCCAGTTTGCAGTTTTCAAAGAAAGGAATCAGCTCTGGGGGCACATTTATAAAAGCGCAACGAAAGTAGCTCCCCAAACAACAAATTTAATAACGTTCCTCAAACAAACCCTCGCAGATATATCTCCCAAACAAATTGAGAGAGATATCTCCCACGATTTCATCAGCTCGCAGGTGCAATCTTTGATACAACGCGCTGATTGTTTGTTCGTATAATATATACCTACGGGTTACAGCCCAGACTCAGGCAGTGGAAAATGATGGTATCATCAGAGTTCAAAGTAGCAGTTAATGATGGAGTTAAAGGGCCTGTTTGTCAAGGGGGAGAGAAAACAAATTAATTGCACGAGAGAGAAAGAGACTCCATACGAGATGATGCTGCTGCAGCTGCCTTTGATATATATAAATATATTTCAATTTGAGAGGGCTGAGAAAAGCAGCTTGCACTCCTTCATCAACACCATCTTCTGTCCACCAGCACAAGTGCTATGCTACGTGATTAATTTGAGCGTGGGATGATATTTATTATGCACCACCCCTACAGAAGAATAAGAAACAGTTGGAGAACGTACGGACGTCGCTAACGAAAAATAGGCGATTTCACTACGTCAATTCACCATTTTAAACCATATGATAACGATTAAAATCTGAGTATCTATTGTTTGAAAGTGACCGGTATAAGTTGTAATCAGACCCAGGATGATTACAATCACACACGAGCTCCGCCTCGAGAATGTCATTAAAAAGTAATCAAAAGTGCGGTCGCTCGCTCGTATTTTATCCCACAGCTCATTTGAGTCACAGTGGGAGAAAAATATGGCTGGGTGATTCAGGATTCAGATTATAACGAAAATAACAGCACTCAACCTGACTCTAACGTAACATATAATGAAAGTTATAGCACTCAACCTGACTCTAACGTAACATTAAAAACAAAACAATAACTCGGGCGTGACGCACGACACCAGTCAGTAGAAGTTGTGTCACTCTCGTAAAAAGCACAACGTCTGACTGGAATTGGGGGAAGCAGCATATTACGCCTCTCGGGGAAGCCGCGGGAAAAGCCACAAAAGCGATAGAGTACGATCAACAGAGAAAACATGCCTGAGACGTGTACGCAAACATCCTGAAGTAGAAGTTCTAGTATGCCCAAAGTACCAAAATTAGGCGGCTATCAACGTCATCAACTTTATCATTTTAAGTTTTGGTAATGACGTCATTTTCGTCCAAGTATTTTCGAGAGGTCTGCAAATAGTGCCAGTAGTAGCTGTACAAGACTTCAAGTGGGATAAGTAAACCATACAATATAGTAGTGAGTTTATTTGTTATGAATCCCAACAAAAGAACAGAATAATATATAACAGTGATCGTAAGGTCTTGTGAAATGCAGGTCGCGTGCCAAAAGTAGGCTGTCAGAAAAGATGTCAATATCACAGAAGAGAAAACAAACTTGATAATGTTACAACGCCTATTTTTCGTAAGTGACCAACAATAACATCGGAAAAAACAACAAAACTTCTGCCATAGTACTTTGTGCGAGACGTGACTGCTGGAGCAAGGTCGGAACTGGTACTGAAGAATTGGATCAATTAGCGCGACAGGAGTAGGAGGGGTAAGAATCAGAGAAAAGAGGAAGAGGAGGAGGAGGAGGAGGGGAGAATTATTATATCGGTGGCTTGTATTAGCTTACCCTTATGATCCTGAAATCGTCATGACATTGACCAATCAGCGTGCGACTCGCACTGCGAGTTTATGGTCAAGTGGCACACGATGATTGGTCAATGTCAAAGAACCTGTGGGTAAGCCAATATGCCGTCGAGACACGAGATCCACCCTTCGCACTTCATCACGTGACAGAGTTTATCATTCCCATCCAGAACTCAATGTTATCTTTTTCTTCTTTTCTGGGATGATATTTCTGGGATGACATCATCATTAAAATGGTTCTCATACCTGGATGGATGCTAAATACCATTCTGGAGAAGTCTAAACACGCACAGAACACAAATTGTAACAAAATACCTACTTGTTATGTCACAAGACACATTTTGTGCCTGCAGGGCAATTAATTACCCCCTCCTCCCGCATGATATGCTGTTGACATGCGACTATCAGGGTGACAGGGATACGGGTGGATCATGTCAAGAAGATGAGACCGTGTCAAGAAGAAGAGAAAAGACAGTACTGATTGATTGGTTGAAAGATCCGTCGTCATAATCCGTAATATGCTTTTGACAGATCTAGTCAGTGGGTACTATTCAAGGTATTGAAGTTTGATTAGTTCCATGGCATGACAAATTTGATTCCAAGTAGGTAGGAAAATTGATAGGTATTCAGTTGGTATATATCATGTCAGCATGACACTGTCTGTATAGTGATGACAGCTGATCAGAGGGGAGAATGAAATGAAAACCATGGTGATTGATTGGATATCATGTGAAACTATGATGTCACCTATCACCATGGGAACTATGATGTCATGATCCAATCACCAAGGTGATTGATTGGCTATGATTTCATGATTGAGGAGATATTCAGACTCCACTCTGTACAAGCCATTATAGATATTAAAACTGATTGGAGTGGTTTGTAAGCATGCAATGTACGGGGGACATGGTCTCACAACTTAGAAAACCTCAATCACACGCCAAGCAGTGCCAAGAAGAATGGAGACTATAGCTTTTAGAGCATGATTAGAACCAGTCTTGTTCTCACCAATCACCGTGTCTCAACCAATGAAAACGAAGAACTAGAACCACGTGACTTGCACCGGACTGCTCCTTCATCAAACAGATGTAAACAGTTATATCTGTGACTTAAGTATGGAGACAGTGGAATTGTGACTGATTGCTACTTAGTTCTGGGTTTGCTCTGACTCTCTTTGCCTTGACACTGCTTAAGTTGTCTTTACTCAGCTTTGATTGATAGATTTACCTATGTAGTCGATAGCACATTGACGTTTGATTCAGATTATATTATGTATTGATATTGATTAATAAATTTACCCACTCCTAGTATATACAGCTCAATTTCTATTTGCGATTTTAGCACTAGTTCCGCCTTTTTGGTAGTGCTCCAAGAATCTTCCGACCACGATTCCGTGGTAAAATTCACTATTGGTGCCCTTGATTCCGCTGTCGATTCCGCGCGGAGTTCCGCGCGGAATATTACCACGGAATTCCGCGATGGTGGTCGGGCTTCTTGGATACTGCCAATATTTCATCAAAAATGCGAGGATATTCAAAATTAATGTTATATAATTGCCATTCAAGAGATTGGAAATTTATGTTACTGCAAACTGGATTGTAACAATCAAACAATGCATCATGATCAAGATGACAGAGAAACAACACGATTCAATATTGGATTACTGAGTAGTGCCCCCATAAAATCACGATACAACATAAACCCGATCCTGATACACACCGTTACATAGGTTCAGGTGCTCTATTCTACCAATAATGGAGAATCAGGCGGACAAAAGCCCCCTGAATAGATCCCCATCTACCAACATGTGAAGTTCCCCTACGATACAAGTATAGGCGGTTATTATTGTCATCAGTTTGCTACTTTAAAACTTGATAATTACGTAACTTTTATAACTGCTCACAATTGCGTACGATAACTATGTAAATATAGGAGTCTCAACTCTCATCGCACATGGTCGAACAATGGAAGAATGGGGGAGGGGGAGAAGCTAGGTTGCTATCAGCAAAACCACCCTTTATTCGTTCACGTGAATAAGTTAGCAGTGGCATGTGGAACAACACAATAGCCATGTGAAATACGGGAATATACGAGACGAGGACGGGAAAGAGGGAGGGTGGATTGTGTGAGAATCTGTAGTATTTGACAGGAATTTGGAGAAATTATAGTAACAACTCTGTTAACAGGACCACGACAAACTTATTATATTACCATAATACATGTATATATCAGCGATCATCATCGGTCAAGAACAAGAGAGCGAGAACTGTAGAGATACGAGAAGTGATGGCAGTATAGGTGTGAAAGTGATCACGGTAGCTCGAACATGTCCCCTCAGGGGATACCCAATCAGGGGGCTGCGTGCAAGGTCACGTGGTATGTACCAGGTCACGTGACAACGCGTCATAACTCACGTGCGCTATGTCAGGGAGCACGTGGGCAAGGAGCGGACCAATCAAAGCGGCCCTCGGGGGCCAGCATTACCCTGGGTTTCAGAGACGCACAAAAAGAGAGAGGAGAAACGGAAATCAGATGAAATGTAAGAATTTGCAAAAAATATAATATGAGATTGATTCTTAAGTGGGTATTATTAAGGGTACATAACAGAGCAAGAAAATTTGAATAATAAAAAGTAATGTGCTAATCATAAGGACTCAAGAGAGTTACAAAGAATGATGGATGGCACAAAATGAGAAAAGAGGGAATTGAAGGACAACTTTGAGTCAACTACAGCACAACTGCGGACGGCCTATTATAAAACCCACGTGGGTTCATAAGTTACTGCAGGGTAATTAATTTATTCTTTAAGGGGGACCATGCTCTATTTCCATTGGACAAGGAGTATGTTACACCCGTGTATACCTCGCGTTGATTGGCTATCTGATAACAGACGCACCTCTGATTGGGTATCAGACCACAACTCTTGAGTAATTACCGCCACGGCCCTTGATTGGGTTACTAACTCAAATTTGACTGATATTTCGCCAAATCAAATTCATGTGATCAACACACGACACGAGAATACTCCCATAGCACATCATGCTCAGGAAAATCCAGCTGACAAGGATAAAGTTCCAGTTAAATATAATAGGGGTGGCAGCTGAATGCTGATACATATCATCAGCCCAGGCTAACCATTTCACTATCACTAACTACCCTAGGCTATACAAATTATAAAGAAAGCACACCATTGTTATATCCTGAGTCTGGAGAATGTGGTTCCATGCCACCACAATGGCAGGGAATATATTGGCTGCCAATTTCTACTCATCTGCACCGGTTAATATTTAACAGAGCCATGGGAAATTGACTGCTAATTCGGGTTAATATTAGCACATTTACAATGGGAATCGTTTGCTAATTCCACTGTAATACGCCTTTGTTCAGCCAGCTGTAAATGATGGCGTGGTAACAGTTAGTTATCCAATTAACACTCAATTTTACCATTTCATCGGCTTTCAGGAATGTTATCAAATCGATTGGCTGCCTGGACAGAATTCAAAGTTGCATATTCAAACGAAGCTGTGCATTTTATGACTATATTCTGACTATAAGCTTCAAAGAAACATGGTAAAAGGGTTTAGAAATAGTTGTCAATAGTTGTGCAATGTGCATTAGTGATAGACTGATAGTAGGAATATTAATAGAAGTAAATGCATAACAAAGTTAAATTTCATCAGAGTAAACGCTTCAAATTATAAGATAAATGAAACTTAAGTCTCCTTCAAAAGCAAAAATGACTCAATTTATAAATCTAAAACACCAATTATCAATATTAACGCTTAACCATGAAGTCACCGGATTGGAAACTCACCGTCTCATTCTCACACCATGCCCCATATAATTTAGCAGCATAACCCACTCACTCACTGGCTCCTCACTTCCAATCTAAACTATTTCAATCTCACAGTTTCCCAGTCAAGCTCTCAGACTGAGGGTTGAGTGGGAAATTGTTAGAGAGTGAGTGAACTGAGAATCTCACAATACTCACTCATCTACCCAATCAGCTACCCTGTCATACTTCCCAACTCTCCAGCCACTCACACACCATTACACGAAGTCTCCAGGATCACTTAAGTCACTCAGGCGCTCTCTTGCTTGTTCGTCCTAAAGGATCCTAGGCTACATCTCACCCTCAAGAGAGGACTCAGACAACAATGACAATCCTGACATTTACCATCACAGAACTTCCGTATATTATACGGGCTGCTCTCAAGAATCATGCCATTAATTCACCACTTTAAACGGTGATGCTTACATCACTCCAAACTACATTCTTATAATCGCGTGCTGCGTATTTCACAAATGCGCCGCCATTCACTCAATCAGATGGAATGCCTGCGAAGTAAATGGTCTGCGGAGGTGACAGGCCAATCAACGATCATGCTAATTGAAAGAGATAAAGTGGGGAATTATAATTATTCATTGGTGTGCAACCAATCAATTTGTAAATATAAATCAAGGAGATATGGCTTTGAAGTGTTGAGAAAGGTGGTGTTATTGATGAGTAAATAACTTGGTTTGACTTCCACTATAGTTTCAAGGTATTTGGCAGTAAAATCAGTCGTTATTATCATTGAACAAATAGAAGATAACTGCCAATTGTTTATAATCAGTGAGGCGAATCAGCCGCTGAGTGTAGAATTTACCAACGAAAATAGGATAGAATAATCAGTGTACCTACGTCCTACATTGCATACCAAGGAGCATACAGATAAAATTTGACAGTCGAATATGCCTAAAATTAAAAAGCCCACAAAAGTTATTACAAAAAGATACCAATCATCCGAAAAATAAAATAACAAAAAATAAAACGCAAAGTATTCAGAAAATACTTACTGCCCATACCAGCTCGAACATCAATCATCGCCCTGATCCAACTAACTGAAGTACTAGAAGCAACTTATAAACGTGTGACACGGTTGAGAATGTTGATCCTTGAGAGAGGTTGTTACAGCTTATCTCGTAGCCGGCAAGTCTCAAAACATTAGCTGCAAGGATCAGCGGAGCATACCAGAGTCAGAAGTATTCAGATCATTCTCCAACCATATGGACTCAAAATATGGTGAATGGGAATGGTCTAAAGTTCTAAGAAACAAGAGTACACTGAAACCATCATAATCAAAATATGACATTCAGACATTTGACAGGGAGACTACCATTTATTTAATTTTAAAGTATCAGGAACGCGTTTTAATGCAGCAGCCGAGAAGCACAAAGCGAAATGAAATGATGGAATTTTCTCCTCAAAATGAGAAGCCAGCAGAGGAAATTCACCAAATTCCTGAGCCAGTTAATTTCAGGATACTTGAAGCAACATTCCAGAGTCTTGCACCAGTTAGATTGACAATCCTACTTTGACATTCCATCAAAGATCATGACTTCCCCCAACCCGAGCACTATTTTGTACTTTGGATTGGAGAAAAAATATCCGTCAAAGCAAGATCCATCCTTCCATTCCTGTACCGGATAAGCCGCGTACCAGATAGTACATCAAAACGATCTCATTATGGCACTACGATCACTGTACGATCTGGGGACATCTTACAGATCATCCTAGAGAGATCACTGTACTCTAGTGTACATGGTACTGTGTCAACTGTATACCCCGTACCAGTTCTCCTCTGGTACTTCATACAAAAACATCGTGGGTTTTAGGTGTGGCGCGATGATAATATAGCAGTGCAGCATGGTGTTTTTAGTGCAAGTTGTAGAAGTAGTACGGTATCAAGTACATAGTGGTGTGTGTACGGTTCGGCAAAAAGGAAATATTTTGTACTGCGATCAGAGAAGTTTTTGACAAGGATGGTTTGACAAGACAATGGGACGCCAGAATATAATGCAGCTCAGATTCTAGGCGGAGAAGATCTCAAAATGATAACTCTGTCAAGAAATATTTCCCACGCCACTACGATCAAGATCAGGAATTCGTTACAATCCTTTTCAGTTTTCTTTGTGGTGCCTGGTCACGGATTTGATACATTTCTACATTTTTGGCGTTTCCTGGGCGTCACAATTGCTAAAGAACTATAAAATACTTTCCGCTTTTCACAGATTGGTATTTTACTCAATCACAATGCCATATTCAGTGGTACGTGGTGGTGGCCGGTTAACGCCCAAAAAACTCCAAAATGTGTTTCAACTCGGTTTCATTGC
This sequence comes from Beroe forskalii, assembly GCA_011033025.1. Lineage (NCBI taxonomy): Eukaryota > Metazoa > Ctenophora > Nuda > Beroida > Beroidae > Beroe > Beroe forskalii. Next base: position 44,336 of record WFMF01000692.1, on the reverse strand, counting down.
AAAAGTACAAGATCAGAATGTTCACAGCAAAATTGGAACTGTCGAGCTACGAATAAAGCGTCAAGCGTACCAGCTTGTGCCATCTGATAGCAGCCAATCGAATACGATCATAAGAGAAAAATGTAGGTAAATAATATATGTTTCAACTTGTCGAACTGATAACTCAAAATATGCAAGAATTAGACATCAGACGCAACTATAAAAACTTGATTCGAAACGAAATGTCTTTTGCTTGTGTCCTATCAAAAATAAATTGAGCGGCTTGTCTTGAACTTAAAACATAGAAGGCTGATTAAAGATTTTTGTAAACAAACTAAAATATAGCAAATATGCCTAAAAGTTTAAGTTCTAGGAAATTGGTTCGGTCAAAATGTTTGATCTGAGAGGCAAAAGTACCTACTTCCAACCTTGTACCTTGTTATAGAAATAAATATTTGCCAGACTTGACACGCAGTGAAAAAGGGAAATCTTATAAGCCTGATATATTTTTAGCTGAACTCAATTAAAGCCTGTCCCAAACGAAACTTTTCGAACCATCGCAGCAATATAAATGCGAAAATTTTGATCTAAATTGTGGTAATCTTAATCGCCTTCCAATCAATCGCCTTCCAATCAATCGAGAATAAAATAAAGTGATAATGGGGTGGTTGAAAAAGGAGTCCAGCCCAATTCCATCGGGACATGATATCACAGAACCCAGTCTGAAGTAAGTAAGTGTTAACGTGCCAAGTAGTGACAAACGTGCCGAAACTAATTGCTTTATTGATGTTCATCATTCTTTAAACTCCGAGAACCTTGACCTAGCAGAGTAGCAGCCTGGTAGACTTATAGACTAGGGGTTAGGTAAGTACTAACTACGGGAAAATAGCTGATTGCTAGTGCTACAAATCCACTATTCTAATTCACTTTTTGCTGAAAGTGTGGTAAATTGCCGTCAATTTGGGCAGAGGTTTCTGATATTCCTACAGATCCATCAGAATACAGGATTCTGAAAGAAAACTCCATCTCCCTGACTCCCTGATGTTTAATCAGTATCATGATGTCAAGAGAGTCAATTAATTTGGAAGGTCTTATTAGATCATGTTTGGGGGCACTGAAACCAAATTCCACAACACAGATGTTGTTTGTGGAACTAACCCTGTCAACATTACATAACACTACTCAACATACCAGATCAATGGTCATTGTTTGGCAATGTGAAGTATACAGGACTATGAATTTGAAATACGGAAGCGGGAAACTTCGGGGAATGATTTTGAAATATTTCAATTTATGGATTAAACTTTGCATACCCACCTGTACTGTTCTATAATCAGGAGAGCTTTGAAAGGTTTCAGGATCAGTTTCAATACTTATTGGATCCAGCATTAATTACATTTGATATTAATTGGCAATTCCCCTTTATTTGTAGCCATCTATTGCGAATAATCAAAACATATACTTTGCAGCTGAAGTTAATCAACAATTTACCAAATTTCTAATCAGGAAAGCCCATTACATTATGATTAATTAGACTTGATATTAATTGGCTGTTGGTGGATATTTGTTCTCTATCTCTTGCGAATAATCATAACACAAACTGTGCAGCTGAAGTTTTCCAAATTGGTGGAACAGCTCATTCAATCACATCGTAAGCGCCTACCTTATTACAGGAAATTAAGTTTACATATAATTAAGCCCTAAGGTCTCAAAAAGGCTTAAAGACTAATGAAATGTAACATTAATTTCATGAAGACTTATTTTTCAAGCAAATTTGAACATAATAAGTTCAAAAACATTGTTTTTTTTCAATTATTCATTATTCAGTATCGATTAAGCTTTGAATTGATGCCTGATGAAAAGCCACTGATTTTGCCAAGGCTATCAATAATGCAAGAGACACATCCTGGAGCTCACTCCTTAACACTCCATCATACCTTCAAACCCTCATACTTTCATAATGAATTTACAAAGCATGCAATGAGGCCGTTATAATAAAGCTATGCGGTGTTTGTGGAAACATATTCGATCATTATTTCGATGTACCTGATAAGATTCTCTGTGATAATTTATTCTATAGGTTATTTTTCATCGCACTTCCCAAATGTGTTAAGTGGTAATTGGAGAGTAATTTCATTAGTGTCAAATAAAGAAATAAAGCCAAAAATTCCTAATTCAACATACAAAGTATTAATTATTTGCATACAAGGCTGAAATTTCTATCTTATGGTACTCCACAATGATAATTTGGCCATGTATCAACAATTAAGCGGGGACTGTAATTAAGCCCTAGGGCCTCAAAAAGGCTTAATTTCGTAATGACTTGGTCGTTTTGTGGCGATATTTATAATTGTAATCGGCTGCTGTTTTATCGAAATTTATGAAAAGAAAAGTGAATATAAAAGTGCAAAGATGAGTGAAGGAACAGAGGGAACAATCTCATCTGCACATCTGTTATCAATAATATCACCTGCCTGGCTGTGCGACTAATGAAAAGTAACATTAATAGGCAGCACTCAAAAACTGAAACTAATGACCAGTTGTAAGTTTAAATGACAGATGCTCAAATTATCCATGAACGGGGAATCTACCTGAGAGTTGCTTCTTGGTCATTGATCATGCAAGGGATCATATACTGCCGGTTAAATAAGCTAAATTAATAATTATATTGTTTTGTGGCAAGAGGATCGGTACTGGTTTAATGATTCAAATAATTAGATAATTGCTAATTTAACTGTCGTTTATACGGGCTGATAATTTTATTAAAATGCACCCTAATTAGGGTAATAACGGACAATTTCATGGCCAGTCGGAGCTAAAATCCCAAACAACACAGCGTAAAACATGACAAAAGCAAAGGACTTAAAGACATCACGAAATTAACGATACTATTAATCAATGGGGCAAGATTCAAGAATGCGCGGGGAATCGCATTTAACAAATCATGACCAATGAAAGAACCACGCTCTCTGAAACATTAAATACCTGACAAAAACGCCCATTAACAAAATGATGCATGGGGGAGGCGAGAGAATACTTCTCATTATAGAATTTGCCCGCCAAAAAATGCCAGATACTAAAGGAAGGGCTCTGCCACTATACTATGGCACATTAAGCTAAGTCAAGGTGTATCAATTCGGATAAACTGAGCATGTGTAGTGTACTATAAATTCCGTAAGATCTGTGACATCTTACCAAGGGGCATGTGGGGTGTATACTACAGCTTTCTGTCGTTATACAGTCAGATTAAGCCACATGACACGATATGGTCACGTGATCACGGACCTTATATATTAACACGTGGCCCTATTAAATAACCCTGTGGGGACCGCGCTATATAGTGTAGTGCTATACGAGGAATGTACTCGATCATCTTATGACGTCAGATTAGTACCTCAATACATGATAGAGTTTACAAAGGAGTGCAGAAAACATCAGATTAATGTATGAACAGTGAAATGTATAGGTACTGCGATTCTATGTCACAGCTTGGCAGGGCGTATAAAAGACCTGAATGAGATGATAGAATTTCAAAAGAAACATAATATGAAGATCTTTAGCTCCAAACTAAATAGACTATAACTAAGTAACTTAGTAAGTTGGCAGTAAGTACGTACTAACTGCGGATCATAACGGTGTGACAAGCAAACTATTCCCTCTCCCTCTCCTCCCGAATTAATTAGACGTTTTGCCTCAAGGTTCTCTGGAATACGCTCTAAAACCCTGCACATTCCTCCATCCTACCAGGACCACAATTTATACCATGCATTATTCATGGGCTATACCCCAGAAATGAAGGTAATTGAGCTCGTAGATTGCCCATTATTGCACGCCGAACTCAAACAATTCGCAGTTCAGAGTGACGTCATTATCATAGCTTGAAATGGCGAATTGATGACACAAAATCCGCCTATTTTCTGAGGGTCGGTCTGTTAGGGGCGGTGTAATCCGTTGATGGGACCCCTGCGTTGTTATGTTAATTGGGCCGTGGAATGGGTGACTGGAAATACCTCGGCAATGAACCAGCCGTACTAACAATGAAATTATCTGAGGGACGGGGAAAACTCAGCGGTTCAAAATGATGTCATACTCATGGTTTAAAATGGTAAGTTAATGACGTAGAAATGTCAGCATTTGCCTTGGAATGTGTCGAATTATCATAACTCGTAAGATGATTGAGGGGCATGGGGTAAACGAGCATTGTTTTGAATGGAATACGATGAATAGCGTGATAAGCAGGGCAAGAGCCTTGACGACTTGCAGATATATTATATGATTACCAGGCAGGTAATTACACTTCAGAGGTGATTAGACGGTAACATCCGTATAATTGTAATTAGCAGGAGGAGAGGTAGATGAATTCCAGGCGTTCATGCGGGGGGAGGGCTGCAGACTGTCGCCATATAGCACATGAACTATTTCTCTACAAGGGTCAAGGAAAGTAGGCAGTTTAACAGAATCATATATTTCCTCTGTAAGCATGATTTCATGACAAAGCTCTGAACCATCTAAATTGATTTGTGAATCGTGGAAGAGTGATGATCTATTTTCATGATTTGGATATCATAGAAGATACAGGTGCAGAATTTGGGTCTATAAAAAGTCACGTTTTTCAGGCTCACGGGGTACCATGGGTATACCTGAGTAACAATTTGAATGACAATAAGCACGGAAATTGCGCCTTAGAAACTGTATCCAGGCATCATCAAACTTCCAAACTGCTCTGATCTCACGACATTCAACTTTTCAATGAGGGTTCCATCCAAAGATTTGAATGACAGAAGATTGTAAGGCGTAGGCCAAATTACAAAACAACCGAATCAATGAATCATGCGATTATGAAAATAATTTAAGTATGGATTTATGGAATATTCATCAGGTGGATACATTTTGAATGACAACAGTAAATCAAGCGAATGTGAAATGGTAAGAACACACACGGATCGCTAAAATGAACAGAAGCGCCATAAGAAATGAAGAACATACACCCGATTCAAATTCAATGTACCATCGTGTGTACACACAGTATCAACATTATTGAAGAAATACGTAACACTGCATTTTACACACAATGTCTTTTACACGCGTGTTATCACTAAAACAGATTAATGGAGGACGCGCTCAAATGCTGATAAGCGCTTGAAACTGACATCATTATCATGGTTCAAAGTGAGAAAGTGGTGATTTCAGTTGATTCTAAACCGCCTATTTTCCCACTCGACACATGTTATCTGAGAGTTCACACTGATCCGATGTAATGTTATTGCTGATAAGTTATAGCGTGTGACTTATTTGCTCTCCTTATCTATATACTTTACTTTATCACTTGTTCGTTAAAAATCAATGAATTTCTGTAAATGAAACCTGTTTGAACGCGGGCCTGATATCACCAGGCAAGAATGAACGTGTATGGAGGTATTTTTGGTACCCTGTCTAAGTACAGATTTGATTTTGGAAGTGGAACAAAACCCATGCAACCATTTAATTTAAGATAAAATAATGAAAGTAAACAAATAACAAACATTTGCATCTCCAGTTAATCGTAAAGGAAAAGTAATTATCGTAACAGAAGAACTAAGGCAGGCGATGCTGACGCTTTTGATTTCATATCAGCTGTCAGATTACTCATGAGATCAGGTAATTGGCGATGGAATGAGCGAATATACGATAATAAGAGAGAAATATATCAAAGAACAAAAGCATGATCTAATCCTCGGATCGTTGAAAACTTGATATATTTTATTTGAAAAGTTCTAAAAGCCATAATAATCCTTGGTGGACTATACGCGCTGTTACATGCAACGGCTAGACCTAAGATCATGCCACAACATTCCAGGCAAAAACAGCGAGCGATAATGTGTGACGTCATTATCAGGAGTTTACGTGGTGAGTTGTTGACATAGCCTCGCCGATCATTCCTTGCACGGTCTCTAAATAAGCCGTACTTGGCAGAACCAAACTATGTACGATTTTTCGTGATATTTTTGTCGCGAACCTCATATACGTTTGGTGCTACGTATGTTCCAAGTTACGAGCATAGATAAACAAACAGTCTTGATAATTCTCCCCTATAGACGTAGACTGCAAGACTACGTAGTGTTTTAGAGATAGATAGTGTCATGGTGTTTGGGGTGGTCAAAAGAGAAACATTTCAACAGGAAGAGATCACAAGACTAATCTCTACTGGGAAGTGCAGAAAGGAGAAGTCCGATCATAAGAGAGGATGCACTTGGTTCAACATGAACATGGAACTGAGACACTATGACGAATCTCATTGAAGCTCGACATTCACAAAAACCCTAGGGGATGAACTATAATGGCGCGACTTTAATAAGAAAGATCACAGCTCGCTAGTAAAGCGAAAACCAATTCAGGGGTATTTCTGAATTAAAGCAGGTAAAATTAATTTTCATAGCCACGCAAGAAAAATCATAAAGTGCACGCATTGGCGTCTGGACAAATCGTTGTGCAGTCGCAGTTCTAGGAAAGCAGGAAACACTCGTTACATTTACAATGCCGAAAACAAAATTTTAACAGGTCGTCAAATGCAAAATCAATGAGTTGACAAGTGTGTGTAGTGTGGCACAGGGAAATCATGTCATTACAACAAATTTAAAACATAATCCGTGAAATTTAAAATGTAATAATTCTCCGGATTTTATATATCCCTCGCGCGATGACAAGTTGTTGAACTCCTATTTAAACCATAGCGACGGACAAAAGGCAAGGAAAGAGTGCTAGAGCACGCTGAAACTTTGAAACAAGCTTTTTAAACCAGAATATATTTCACACCTAATATTATACTAGTTTTCAGCGGCTTTATGTCAACAATTCTTCGTTACAACTCCTGATGATGCCGTCAATCTTAACCACCACCAAATATCTTTGTTCTGTGAAATATAAACAGGTCAATTTTTGACATATCCTCAACGGCCATTTAATAATATCATATTCTGCTGATGCTACTCCCACATTACTCTCGAAACAACGTGAACTTTGTCAACAACTACTTTATGGCAGAATACCGACATACGAATCAACGGATAAGCTATCATGATTTCACATATCAGTCAATCGTTTCAAACTTTTACGCTAAAACGGGAAAGACGATATCAATTGTTCATTCTGAGCTATGATTATGGCGTCATTACAGCTTTGCCTGGTATTTATTAAGGACTCCTTCAACAGCACCTCTCAGCAAGAGTCAGTGACATTCTTAGGGAAGGTGTGTTGCTTCAATTGGGATCATTCGACCAATGAAACGATACAGAGTAACAATTTTATGCTAAGCGAATTTATTTACGGCTTGCTGATACGACATGAGGACTATATGCGGAGGTTCTCGATTGGGTGGTGGTTGGTGAATCAGAATTTAAGGATTATTATCATGAACTTCAACTAGGATCACCAGCGGCGAAATTAATAATTTCGACCATATTTACGCTGATCTGTTGCAATTATCTTATCTGGTATCCCAAACTTTTTTCTACGATTTCGCTTCATTGACTAACTGCAGGTTTTCCAGCAAAACATGAACTATTGAGGAATTGTCACAAATCACTATATGAGCTATGGTTTTTAACAAAATACTCTACTCTGAACCACGGTGAAAGTGTCACCCCTGAGATTATTTAAACACACAGAGATTACAGGACACGTATATGACTCTGTATGACGTTGACAGTCCCCGGTAAAAACACTTTATCGCAAAGACTCCCTCCCCTGCTGAGAAAGAAAGAGTGAGACAATATATATAAACTTCGTCATCAATCAGGAGGACCAATCAGCAGCCGGTAAAAGACAAGTTCAACCAATGAGAGACGAGTATGGCAGTCACGTGACGCGTGAGATAATCAGATAACGGAAGAGGGAGATATCTTAAAAGGGCTGTTGAAAGTTCGCACACTGATTGCGAGGTACCGTACCGTGAGACTGAGAGAGAAACGAGCAAAAACAACGATGAGTATATAGTATGACCCAGTCAGTATATACTATATAGTGTGTTTGTAGCTGAGATAGCCAATCAGAGTGAGGGAGATGCAGCTTGTCAACCAATCAGCGAGGAGAATGCAGTCACGTGATCAGATGTCTACGTGATAGGACACAGATAACAAGGGAGGGCGATACTTGACGAGTTTAACAAAAACAATTGTTTTGTGATCCAAGCTTGCAGGTCATTTCAGTTGCTGCTGCAACAGATCGTAAACTGATACTGAAGAACTAATAAAGACATGAAAAGCAGATGAGTGATATAGCCGATTGAAGGTGACGTCATAGAGGTGATTTAGAATGGCAAATTGGTGACATCTAACTGTCGACTGTCAATAGCTACTTGACGTGCGTAACATGATGCTGATTGGATATTGTGATACTGATTGGATAGGTCTCACGCCTTCAACAAAAGATGAAAAAGTAATTCTAAATTCTTTGAATAGTATTGTAACGCTTTTTTACAATAACAATACGGATTTTTGAAGGACCATAGCAACAGATCATGCGAGAATTTAATGTTTGGAATGAAATGTCAAGGAGACCGATCCAAATGTCCACTGTTTGAATCTGAAATTGAGATACGATATAACAAATTGTACTGAGTAGTGTGAACTGTCTACACTAGAAAACCAATCAGTAAAATAGAAAACTGTAACGGTGATATGCTATGACCTGAAGAATGTAGACCTATCAGTGAATTACATTTAAAAGCATTATAAAGCACTATAAGTTTCAATTCAATGCCCCCAATCAAACTGAAGTGACGACATTACAAATTGTGAAATGACTTAACAAATTTAACCGCCAATTCCATTCCATTCGCTAATTTAAGTGGTAAGGGATGACCTCAATATCAGTGTTCAAAATGGTAAATTGACGAAATCATTCTACCATTTTTGGTGTATAGTTTATAAAGAACTATGAAGTTATTGAAAGTTGGCTTCACGGTGTTGTGTTGCACAGTCACGAGTATTGTTTGATGATGGAATGTGGTTGACAGAAAACAGATGGAATATTGGGTTTAAACTTTATGAGAGTTAAACTCAACATTTAACTCTACAGTAAACATACCTAGGTACTTCAGATGTTATTAGATTGAATTGGAGTTAAAACGCAACTTCACAATCAGTTTCTAATGCAGCAGTGAAGTGAAATCTAAATGGCAATGGTGGTATTGATTGTTGTTCGCAGTTTGCAGCCATATAAAAACCCATTGAAACTCAATGGCATCATCTTTAAATTTAAATCCACTTTAAAAGCTTTCATAATAAAGGCGAATTCGATTGTGCAAATAATGAAAGCACAGCAAGATTAGAGTAGAAATTGCACTTTCAATATATCAAAAAGAGGGATGATGTCACCTTTGTAGAATTTATAATAAAAGAGCTGACTTTCTGCTTCGATATTGAACACATTGCGAGTTCCGAACATGGAACCTTCCTTTTAAAACACTCTGCGCACAAAAAATAGGCAGTCCACCGCCCTCAAATCACCATTTCAAGCCCTGAAAATGACATCTCGTACTGTGAACAGCCCATGATTCGTTCAGAACCCACAATCACATGACGCTGAGTCCTGGTGACAAGCCCCTCTCTCTCACGTTATAATGGATCCCATTAACTGAAATGCAAAGAGTCCTTCAGGCAATCTCTCTCTCTCTCTCTGGCTGCACCCTTAATTAAATACCTGCCGTGATTTGCCCCAAAATGGAGACGCCGGGAGCTCGAACATGGGACGCTGGGTGAGTATTAGAAACTAAGGAGTGATGTCATTATCAGGGTTTAAAATGGTGAGTCGATGACGCTCGACTGGCATTTTATCCGCCAAGAGTATGACCTTCACCTTAAATACATACTGTAGAGCATGGGGTGGGCATTTAAGCATTCTTTAACAGAGAGAATACTATTATATATGCCACACTATATAGTATCAATTTGTAAGATGTCTCAATTTTTAATGTGCTTGCAAATTTTTGGCGGAATATGGTTGACTGAGGGCTGTTATAGGAGCAGGGTATTCCGGGATGGACTCTGATTGGTTGAGTGGAATTGAGTTAAGCAATCTGATTGGAGGATGTAATGGGAATGTCAAAGTTCAGAGTTAATGGAGACAAGAGCGTTAACTGTTCCAAGCACGCAGGAGAAAGACATTTTAAAACGTCAGCATTCACAATTCTAAATCCTGATAATGACGTCACTCTCAAAGTCCTATAATTCACGAACAACCAATAGAAGATGAAATGAGTTGTATTTGACAAGAGCAAATTGCATGCTGATGGGATCGAAGAGTTAAGTCCTGGATTGATTGCAAATGACAAAAAATAGTAAAAGTTCAGACAGGATTTTGATGGTAGTTATGGTTCAATCGTTTCTCTGTTAACATTTTTCTAACTTTATAGGTAGCCACTAGCCAGCGTTATAAAAAGATTGCCTACATTCTAAGGTCTAAGTTATTTTCATGCTTTAAGCGGTTGAACAGCAATCCTTGATCACGTTATGTATATCAAAAGAAATTAAACTAAAGGGAACATATCAAAAAACACCTCATCTGATAAGATCAATGAAAAGCCAGAAATGTTGACTTTAAAGGTGAGTGAAAAGGAAGAAAATAAAGGTATCTGAGGTTTTCATATCCTAGGGCAGCTGTATGAGAAGAACATGTATAGTTTACTGATTGCTTTTCTTGTACCAGTTAAGCTGAGTCAAAGGAGAATAAATAAATCATTTTGTTGCTTAGAACAGTAATCTTTGATAAAATGAAATGAAACTTAGAGGACCACTATCAAAAACACCTCAGCTAGAAAAAAAGGTATCTAAAAGGTTCTCATCCATCCGCAGCTGAACACCATTGTGGATACCAGTTCAACCGAGTCAAAGGAGAATAAATAAATCACTCTCCTCCAGAACAAGCATAGCCTGAACAGCTAGACGTGATTCCAATTAAAAACTCAGATGACCTATTCTCCCTTGTGGGGCATCTCTCTCCGTGTTGTCTTAAGAGCACTCTATTTGTGGGGGTTCCCTCAATTAAAGTGACATAGTAGCAGACGTGCTGGAGCTGGGATTGTTAAAACACAAGCAGTTTTACAGGCTGTGTGGAGGAAGTAGAAGGTAAAGAGTGACGTCATTATCATAGAATAATGTGGTGAGTTGGTGACGTTGATCAAGTTGAAGAGAGTTAGTTCTATTCGGGCTCAGCTTTAAGTAGAGAGGATGTTTAACGTGGTATTGTGATGGCAAAAACAACAAAAAGTAGAGGCATATCTCACAACGTCTGATATGGGATTATGGGGTGCCATGTTCGATAAATCAGCACGTAATCGGTTTGGGCAGACAGGAGACGTAGGAGATGTTTAACAAAAAATTAATGATTAAATATATCTCCTTTCTACGATATGAGGTGCTTAGGTGAAAAGGTGGAAGTCATAGGTTCAGAAAAGAACGACAAGAATATTAGGGTATGGCGAAATAATAATTTCAATCTATACTGAGGAACAATCCGAAACAACATATAATATTTCTAATCTAATAATGATAAAATTCTGGAAATCACCAAAAATCCAAAGTGAAAAAAGGCAAAAAATTGGGTTTTAAACTACTTTTCTCGCGTTTTTGAAAAGAAAAGCCTGCGCGCAAGTTTCCTCCCTGTCTGTATAATTGGTCAGAAAGAAAATTCACGTGATACACACCAACCAGCTGCTCTGATTGGTCGGCTTTGAGTCACGTGAGCGGAATCCAGGCTCCTGATTGGCTCTCTAACATCCGACACAGAGACCAGCAGCGTTTAACTGGGTTTTCAAGTTCTCCGCGACCTTGTCAAGGAACTCAAAGGTGTTCAGGTAGTCTGCTCTGGTCACGCTGAAACAGATACAGGAGTAGACAGGTAGAAGTAGACACTAGACATACACCTAGACAGCAGAAAGAGGCAGGTATAGACACTGTCTCATAAAGCAGAATTATAATAACCCGAGTAGTACCAAATCACGGTGGCAGTAACTCTGTACTGTGGTTTGTAGATTAAAATACACACTAGACAAATAGACGAAATTTTCAATTCCAGAGAAGGAGTTTTCCATAAAATCTTACGACAGCATCTGAGAGCATAGAATACTCACTTAGCAAGTCCCTTCATGCAGATGGCCAGGTCCTTGGTCATGTGACCAGCCTCAATCGTAGACACGCACACTTTCTCCAAAGTCTCGGCGTACACTTGCAGGTCAGTGTTACCTGTGGACGGAGAATATTAACGATCTCGGGAGGCAATTGAGCGAAAATTGGTGGTTTGATTTTGGCTTCATGACTTAACTATGATATTAAAATAAATTTTAATATTTTTGACTGCAAGTGGTTTCACTTGGCCGGTAATTCATGATCCAACCCCGTACTGACTGGAGACCAGAATTTGAGTTAAGCCGCAGACAAGTGTCGGCGGCGAATTAGTTTACCCGCAGGAACACAAAATTGTAAGGCATTGACCAATCAGCGTGCGAGTTTACAGTCAACACGCGCGCTGATTGGCTAATGTCAAAAGGACCTGTGGGGAAGTTAAACGCTGCAGACTAGTGTCGGTCTGTTTGGACATGAATTTGGATACTTTCCAAGTTTTTCTCAATGAATGTTGGGGTTTATAAACTTAAATTTAAAAAGGATACACATTTTCGTTTGTCATAAAGCGGGACTACTTCACTTATCAAAAGCCTTTCCGTACCTAGCGCGAGGAGTTTTTCCAGTGAGAAAAACTAACAAGGGAGTATTCAAATATTATCCTGAATTTAACAGAAAGAATTTTTGAAAAAATATTAAACATATTTTATTATGCAAATTCAGTGCATTTTAATGCATAATGCTATCAACGGTTGAATGATATCAATTTGTATTAAAATTAAAACAAAGCATTTCTGAAGCCACCGCACGGAGCTAGAAAGGACGTGACCGGCTCGATTGTTTTCCCAAAGAAGAATTTGTTTTATCTTGATCGCCGTATAAAAACTTTCGATCGTATCCAAACAATCATTCAATTTTTTCTTCTAGTATCAGGTTTTTATAATATTGGATCTATAGACCCTGCTCACGCCCATCAATTTAAAGATATCTCGATCCATTTAATAAACCTTTATAAACTTACCATCTAGCTTTCCACGGTGTAGAAGTCCACGAGTCCAGGCGAATATCGAGGCTGAAAAAGTCATTGATCATCCATTTTTATAATTAAGAGGTGCTACAGAGCGTTATTGGACTTTGGAGACATTCTGAAATTCTTCAGAACTCAGAATTTTAGTAATATAAGTAAGTGCAAGTGGTGTCAAAGTGTCTGAGTGGTGTCAGAGGGTGACATTGGTCTTACTCTGACACCATCAGATATTATGGATTATTCCACTAGTCAGTAATCCTAGAAAAAATGATGCCTCAACTTATTAAATTTCCGCAAAATCGCTACATTAAACTTTTAAACTTTAAAATAATCTAGTTCAATTAACTCACGTAAAAGCATGATTGATAAAACTTATTTTAGTCTATAATATCATCGAGAAATCAAAGACAATCGGACACGCCTATAAAGCTAAACAGTCATATTAACTTGAATAGTCCATTGGATACATGTGTCAGCGCGGTCAAATCTTTGAAAAGTCTGGAGTTGTCGTTGTTAATAACTAGTAGATAATTTGATAACATGAGTGATGCTGTTCATGAGTGATCAGTTTTTATTCTTGGTTTTGTGACTCTTAATTTTGTGTAATTAAAAGGAAATATTAATATCAATATCGTTCGACGATACTATTCCTTCCTTACTTAATCTTACGAGGTTCAACGTTTGGTAGCAGTTTGCGTATCCAACAATAATAGTGTAGTGTCTGTGTAGGTTAGTCAAACTCCCATTCACAATTCCTAATTATATATTTCACTTCTTGAATTTATTTTGGACAATTCCTACGATATCCCCCTCCACTCACCCACAGAGTTGGTGGAGGTCTCCTTGCCTTGCTGGTGGAACCTGTAGTGTCTGGTGACAGTGCCGTGAGCAGCCTCCGCCTCTATTGTCTTACCATCAGGGCACACAAGCACACTCGTCATCATGCCCAGTGACCCGAATCCCTGGAGAGGTGTCATGGATATTTCAGCAAGGGGCCATACGGGGTTACGGGGGTCAATTTCATGTATAAAAATTATCCATATTTCTTCATGGTACCAAACCATATTTGATACTATTTTCTTTATCTTTCACCATATTTAGTCAAAAAATCATGACATAACAACAATAAAATCACAATTTCACCACACATTTCCAAAGCACTCATATCCCTAACCTGAGCTACAGCGTCACTCTGTACATCCCCATCATAGTTTTTACACGCCCACACATACCCGCCCTCGGTCTTCATGGCGAAGGCGACCATGTCATCGATCAGACGGTGCTCGTACCAGATGTTCTTCTCTTTGAAGGCATCAGCGTAGTGGCTGAAAGAGGGAGGGGGTAAAGTTTAGAGTGGTATTTCGAAATCAAACTCAAAAGAATTGATATTATGAAAGTGCATAAAAGTCGCAATTCAATTTGCCCAATAGTGACCGTCTCTAAGTTCCTTATCTTTGAAGGCATCAGCGTAGTGGCTGAAAGAGGGATTTGTATATCTTTTATTCCGAAATTATCAGTCTTATAGAACAGTCTAAAGTTTAAAAGGGTTCATATCGTGAAAGCGTAGACGCATGAAAGTTTAAAAAGTAGTGATCCAAAGGCGCTCAAAAGTGACCTTCTCCATGATCATTGGGCTGTTCATACTTTCATAACACATAACGCACAATCACGGCAATCATACCGTGATGAATCAAAAAAAGGAAATATGCTCACGTTTCGTAGACCTCTTGGAAGATATCCTTGAACTTGCCATCGTAAGCCTTGAGGATAGTGTTCTTGGTGGACATGTAGAGGGGCCATCCCTTAGCCAGAGCGTAGGTCATGGAACTGTGCGCGAAGTCCGTTATGGACTTGGTGGTGTTGTACATCGCCATGGCAACCCCGCCATCCTCGGGGAAATCAAACACTTCGTGCACCTGTCACGGGGAAGGGGTGGTATTATATGGAGGATGTAGAATAGGTACTGAAGGGGTTACAGCAAATGGGAGATATTTTGAGCGGTTTTAAGTGATGAGAAAGACTGATGAAGAGAAGGGTTCCAGAAGATGGAGCCAGGAGGGGGATAGTATTAGCATTGTGCAGTGAGTGGTGTTGGCTGTCGCTGTTTCTGCATTTCACATGGCTGTATCTGATCGAGAATGCATTTGAATTATCTCATCTCAAATTATTTAAGTTTCCCAAGTTCAGCATTAGTGGGACTCGGTGAGATCATCTTAAAGTTAAAATAACGGTGCAAAGCAATATCCATATAAGGGTATCAGCCAGACCTCGAACATTCTAGACCGACTTAGAGCTGATCGAGATTCGAGAGCATGATAATCTCTTAAAAGCCACCTCTTATGACTTTTCATGTCAACCGTGATCGTTTCAAAACATTTTAAATCCCAGGATTACCTAAGCACAGGATTAAATATGCTAATTGCTAATCTTAGTCAATTACAGCGCCACAATCACATTTTCCATTGCTGACACAATATTACTGACAAACACAATATGACATAACTCAAGACATCTGCTGTTTTTGTTGTTGTTAAAAACATTTGTTATTTCACCTGACAAGAATGATATGATCACAATGCTACTAAAGTGAGGCTAGGTCTGACCACAGCGACACAGTGTAATGCACATGAAATGTAATCAAAAGAGTGTTTCTTTAAACAGGGCCAGCAAGATATATTGATTAAAAAGTTAAAGAACATAACGATATAAATTATGATTGATCACTACGCGATATATTCATGATTTTTACTTTCTTTCACAATTTATTCTATTTTTCGCCTTTGTAAACCAGATCCTGGCATGAAATTCACTATCTGAACTAATCGCACTCATCCGAGTTCACAGCGTGTTCCGTGTCAATAGAGTGCTGCTCGATAGCGTGTTTTAAAATCCCTCCCTTCGCTCTCCCTCCTCTTCTATTTCTTCAAAACATGAACAAGCAGACTACCGGCACCGCACAAGCCGTAGAGGCTTCATGATGACGTCATCATCATGGTTTAGAATAATGAATTGATGAGGTGTCACCGTCTGTGGTTCGTGCGCGCAGACTTGAGTTTAATGAAGGTGCTCTCCTTTCTCTCATTGTCTCAAAGATTGCTTTATTCTGACATGCAACATACATAATCCGCATATGTCTTATATTATACACACTCTCTTTCTCACTCTCTTTCTTGCTCTCTTTCTTGCTCTCTGGTCGGTTTAATATATACCGGGCGTATATAAGATGAAGGCACTTTTTCAAATGTTGTGGTGTCATCCGATGATTGATATATCTTCTCTCTTCACACCTCTTCTGATCCTTTGTCTGACACAGACATCAATCACTCAAACACAAGTTTTCCTCTTTTCTCCATCATAAACACAGTTAAAACCTTGACTTTCTTTCCTTTGTGATTTTCCAGCACAGTATATCATTTGAATCTCACTGTAGTATAAACACGATGAAATGACACATTTATATGATATATCTTTAAATATATCTTTTTAAAAACCATAATATTCCGCTGCATTATCGACAGATCAATAGACTCTATTCCTCTGTGATCAGTTGAAGCACGTATGTATATTATTTTCAACCGGCTATTCACCGTGGTCCATGTAGCCCGCATGAATCAAAGACACGGCACAATGACGTCATTAATTTAGTTTAAAATGGAGTGTTATTGACGAGAAGCCGCCTGTCTTTTAGATGCACAGTCTATAAATACAATCAGCGCCTCCAAAATAAAACATATATGCTTGCCTGAGAACGCAGAGCCGTTACGCTCTGTAAACATTGGCTTGTCTTGGTTTATCCGTTGTGTGCGTTATCATCGAGCTAGTTTGAAGTCGACGGTTTATGATATCAAATCATATGGCATGTATTTGGGTTAATTCAAAGTTGAGTTTATAGTTGAAGTACGAGCTTGAGTCAGAGAATAAAGATAGGGCAATAGGGGCACACATAAATTGGCAACATCCCTGGTAAAGTTGAGCAAAACTTTGGATAGAGGTGGTCAGGTGGAGCCAAAGCTTCGCTATAAGAGCAGAGAAAACGCTCACTTAAAGTTGAGATAAATCAGTGCAATTTTCTTATGCAACATATTCTCTATCCGCACTCTTGTTAGATAACATGTCAACTAAAGCACTGAGTGAGGGAGGAGGAGTGGTTCACAAGAACAACAAGGACATCAGCTGCAGCAGATCCAACAACTCCCTCAAGTGAGTCAATATCAGGGATTAAAGGAGGGCTGAGGGATTTTGATCGCAAGCCGAAATTCCCTTTCTGGGATTTCTAGCATCATATCAGAAGAAACCGTTCCGGATGACGCTAGTATTTGTCCTCCTTCAATCGCCTTTTTCAGTTTTCACATCGTTATTCCCATACCTCCCTCAGGTCTGTTCAGCGAGGAAAAGTCCACCGCTCAGTCCACACCCAAACCCCCAAGAGCGAACTATCCTACGAACTTGACAGGGCTCTCTATACCTTCAAGGAGAATGTCAAGAAGACAGTCCCGATCAAACAGCAGTACATCAACCAGAAAGTCAGGCAGCACTTTAAGGTGTACTTGCCTACCATCATCGATACCAAACCAAGGTGAGGTCCTGTATTCCAAGTTTATTTCAGCACAATGAATGAATCAACTAACAGGATAATTGACAATGAAACTTACGAAAATTTAGGCTTAGATGCCTGAAATACGTTGAAGTAAAAAGTCCTCCTTTCAGAATCAGAAGAGACCGCACCCACACGACAGACACCAACTCCAAATCCAACAAAGACATGTGCACCAACACCTCCCGAGGGGAGGAGGGTCCACTAAACGGGTCCCTAAGACCCTCCTGCCCCTCTGCAGCTGCGACTTCAGGCCCTCCCGGGCCCCACACCGGCCCCTCCACTCCACCAAATCCACACCCAGCATGATGCACATCATCCCTGACTCCACCCTGCCAGTCTCCCGAGGGGGGAGGAAGAAAGGGGGCGTGAAACAGCCTGATACAGCCACTCCAGACGACAAGAAACCACCAGACACCCCTGCTCGGAGAACAAGTCAGAGGTGGCAAAGTCCGGTCGAGTGACGTCACTGTCCAACATGACGTCACTGAAGGAGTATGATGATCACGTGACACCGGTCCTGGCGATAGCTATCAGGAGGAACGCGCAGGACAAAGCCCCGATAGTGCAGTTCAATGGGATCATCACTAATGCTAACAAGATGAACTTTATTCCCTTCACCCGGCACATTAGTACCCAGACCAACAAGTCGAATGTGCATGTGGAGTTCGAGCTGACCGAGCCCGCACAATGAACGGTAGACGGTAAGCGTTACGAGTATAACTTATTACAGGAAATTAAGCCTACATAGAATTAGGCACCAAAGCCTCTAAAAGGGCCTAATTTCATTGTGATTAATGCCATGCTGGCTTTTTTTCAGAGTGCTTAATTTCCTACACAAAGGTGTACTTTGAATATTTCGCTGATATTTGAATGATTTGGCTGAAGACGAATATACCCTGATTTGACTGAAACCTCTAGCTGAAGATTGGAGAGGGATAAGACCCAATAACACATGGACAGAAGAACAAAACTCTTAATCACCCTTGCTTCTTTGCACGTTGTTGAGCCTTGAGTAGCTTGAGACCACCCTTAGTTTTTAATATACATGGACTACGTGTTTAGTTTTTGAATTGAAATTGTACGTAAAGTAGCATTTTTGCTTTGTAAAATTATGAGTTGATTTTTGATTTTTCATTAAATGTTTTTGTTCACATGATGATAAATTTTACGTCATATTTTTCATGAAACGCGTTTCCTTTTCGCTTTGGACTAGGAAATTTCAATTGTTAAAGAATTGCATAGTGAGATGTTTGGATTTCCCGGAATAAATTAGTAATTTTCCCGAATAATTCTCCATTTTCCGCTGAGAGAAATGGCGCCTGGGTGCTGCGAAGCTGTCGCTAATAATTCTAAACCATATTTTACAAAATTATTAAACAAATCTACAAGTTTTAATACATTATATATCAGCTCAATTATTATAATATGCAATGCTATTTTCACGGGGATCAACACGGTTGAAATGCTGCGTGCGCGCAAATAGGCGTTTTCACCTCATCAATTCACCACGTTAACCTATGATAATGACGTCACTCTCAACAGCATTTCGTACGTTTAAAACCAATATATTATGTTCTAAAATAATCCATCTTATCAACAGGCTGATTTCTATCATATAATATGAGATATTAAATCGATCAGAAACACATAAAATGCTCTCTGACCGAGAGTTTTTAAACTGTATATATATTCTGATATGATAAAAGTGAGCATGTTTCACTTCTTCGGACATTTGTTAAAATCTCTGTGAGTGCAAACAAGCATTTTGAAGTTCCCGCTAGTGGTAGGCTAGTCACATACTTTTCATACTGTAATCATAAAGTTCACGGTTTGTTTGATGGAGGAGCGGCTTCGACTTAGTATAGAGCTCGGGAATCAAAGGAGATCTTTAGATCAAGGGGAAATGTTGTGAATTATCGGCCCTTCAAAATTTGCAACTGTTTGAAATCAAAAGTAACAATATGTGAAATCACCTTTAATTGATGTTGAAAAAATATCGGTGATATGCCATGGTGAGTGGTAGTTTTCACAATCAAAGTTTAATTATTATTCATCCAATGATTTCGTATTTGATCGATAACTCACCAAGTGTCTGATTAAAAATGTTCATTACAAATCACATGAACCATTCCCTCACCTGAGGTTCCCCACCTTCCGGGATGTATACCAGCTGCAGCTTTCCTTTTCCTGGGGTCTTGATATCCACAGCTTTATACTGGCAAGGATAGGAGATTTGATGTTTTTCTCTTAGATCTTTATATCATTATAACAATAGCCGGGACAAATAAAAAGTTTAAAAAAAACTATAATCTTGATCAATAAATTACAATTCAGGCCACGAGACTCCCTATATTCAACCCCACGCGCGAAAAATAGGCTGCTATTTTCAACAATTTCGCAGCGCCCACAATGTAAATGACGTCATTGCGACCGCCTATTTATTCTGAGTGCATATTAATCTCACCTGGTCCCCGTAAGCGTGTCTGCCTATGACAATGGGCTTCACCCATCCGGGCACTAGTCGTGGTACGTTGCTACAGATGATAGCCTCCCTGAAAACCGTTCCTCCCAGGATGTTACGGATTGTTCCGTTAGGAGATCGCCACATCTTCTTCAACTTGAATTCTGAGGGGTTTAGTTTGTTTTTGATGAGTAAGAAGTTTAGTTTTATTCTGAGGGGAGTGGGTTTTGTTTGTTTTTTTGGGGTAGGGTTTAACTTGAGCATATAATTTTCCGGTTTAACTACGTAAGTCCTTTGCATTTTGCTTCTAAACCTCATCGGCCCTCGATTAACATCATCGCTTACAACATTCTTATTTCGGTTCACTAATTGTTGATGCAAAACAATTCCTTTGTTTGTTATCGTCATTTGTAACATGCTCAATACGACCAGCTTCTTCCTGTCACGGCTTTCTGATTCACGACTATATCCAAATATCCACCTTTACCTTACACGAAATAAAGACCTTTTTACTCCACCAGTTCTCCACTTTATCCCGTGATAATGACATGACTCTCATCCGCCTATTCTTCACTCGTGACCTGTTAACTGCATGCTATATCCTGCCAAACGGCGTGCGTTTGACAAAATACTCAGCCACGGTCCAAAAACCACTCACGGTTATTTTAGGAATCGCATTGAGAATGAAAACAAGGCCAATCATATATTTGAGTCATTTGATTCTGTTACATTTAAACACAAAATGACAATCAACGTTTTATTTTAACATTGGGTACAGTTAACATAACGACTACTATATTATTGAATTAAATATTTGTCGTGCAGATGATGGTTTTGACTGGGGATTCTAGGTTTTATTGTAGAGTGAATACTTTCATTCATCATTTTCTATAATAACGGATAGCTCGATGTAGACAAAACGTGGCTATGCATGTTTCTTCAGGAACATTTTACCGATTGATGAGACAAAGTAGGGATAGAAATAAAAACGATAGTTTAAATCTTAATGTGAAACTTAATAACAGGTAGGCTATGCTGCATACTATTCAATTTATCCTGAAGCTTTAAACACAAAAGTGCTTAGGATTATCGTCGCGTCAATTGGTTGCTTTAGCCTGGACAGGAACGTTTTTACATTAGTTTAAAATTTATTAAATTATTTCAACATTGTGAACATGGTAATCCCACCCATGTTTGATACACTAAGCCTGAAGGCGTAGTCTGAGGGATGTATCATGCACGCAACAGGTAGATCGGAAAGTTTTTATACGGTATTTTACAAAAATAACATGGTTTATCGGCCCATGGGGGCCACAGGATCAGAATTTTTGAAGGGTCTTTACCGTTTTCAATCTGACATAGTTAAATGTACGCACCATCGATACGTTTTTGCAGCCTGAAAATGGTTAAATGTACCTTACCTTAGAGTACCTTAGATGTACGCACCTTCAACACGTTTTTCGTCGGGAGTGATGGTAGCACATTTGATTCCGACGTTGTACTTCTTGATGGCGTTAGCTGCTTCAATGGTAACTGAAAATAGAAGAATGATGGGCTGGAACTGGGTCTGTTCATGCATCAAAGTCAAAAAATGGTAAAATAAAGATTTTAATTTGAATATTTATACTTTACAGTACCATCTTAGTTTCTCATCTACTCAATTCAAAAGTTCAGCTACACAAGAAGTACTCTTGCGCAATTTATCTCATTGTACACTAAAATATGTAGATTGTAAGTACACGGACTACCTACACAAACAATGCGTATTGTGTAGACTAATTGGTAATTAGTCTTTGTCCAATGTGGTCGAGAAAAATACATACACGCATTGACCTTTACCAATTTCAGTGGACTAGGCTATAGAACAAATGAATCAGAAACCATTTTGTTAGTTTAGGAATAGGCTACAACTAGTCAACTGCAGTCAAGGCTGCCGGCTCTTGCATTCCACACATTCAAAGGAGCTGGTATAGAACCATGAAGATGAGAAGCTAATATTGAATGTACGGGAATTATAGGATAATTATGTTTTAGAGGTGCTCCCCAAATTTTAACGATAAGTGAACTTTTAACTTTTCCAGATGAAGTGGCACTTCAACGAGCGTATTGAAAGCAACAATAAGCGTGATACGAACGCGCGTTACTACAAGTACTGTTGTGCACTACCAAGCAAAATTATTTTCGCGCGTGCGCAAAAAGACGATTTCAGTGGTAAAATTACCACTGTGACAGATAAAGCGCGGCAAATTATAGCAATTCATGATATCAGATTTGACGAAGCGTCTGATATCTGATAATCTGATTTCTGAAATGTATATTGTTAGTTATTATTTGGGACAGCACGTCGTCATACTCAAGGTACCTGAAAGAATTATGTGGAGACGACCGCCAATATTTTAACAGTTTGGTGTAGCAAAGATTTCAATTTCAATGGCAATACGATTTCCATCATTGACACATGACAAAGTAATCTATTCATTCTAGAGAAATTATTACTTCAGTAACGGGAAAAGATAACGCTTTTAATTTAAGAGGCAAGAACCCTCCTGGCTTCCAAAGAATTGAATAATCGGACCCTGGGAATTTTCCAAATTTCCATGGAAATTCTCGAAAACTCAGCGTAAAGCTGCGTAAAGCGGCGTAAAGAGCACTTCTTATCCGACTCAGTTAATATGACAAATTAATAGAATTACCTCTTGAGCAGCATTATCCTACACACTAGACCCTGTCATCATCAGATTATCAGAATGATAAGGTGTAGCGTAATGACTTATCAACTTCCTACTTACATAGAATAATAAAATAATTATGTTAAATAATTAAGTAATTATGTTAAATGTTTATCTAAGAGGCGAGTGTTTTGTAGAATGATGTGATTTTCAGCCGAAGGAAGGAGATTCTTGGACGTGGTGTGATTATCGGCAAATTACGGTTTACACACTTTCTCGTTGAATTATGTTATCACACCAGATGTAATATCAGACGATGGAATCAATGCCATGAGAAATGATATTACTGTAGGTATCTTCTCCTCGTCTTGAATTTTCCCATACTTACCAGAAGACACCTGAAGATGCAGACTACAGTACTATCCTTTTTCTATTCAAAGCAAAGGGAAACGGATTCTAGGTCGGGACACTCTAGGTCTAAGGTCGAGGGACTCTAGGTCGGGTGACGCTATGTCAAGGGACTGTATGTCGGTTGAATCAAGGTCAGGGGACTCTAGGTCGGAGGAACCTAGGTTGGGGGACTCTAGGCGGGGAAAATTTGGCGCAAAACCAGGGTAGACCCTGGATTGAGAAATCTCCATATCGTGAACTCTGAGAGGGTGGCATCTCATTCATTGTCAAGCTGATAAGATAAAGATTACCAAAGGCATTACCAAATTATTTCGTGATAAAATCAGAGTAGACAACGAAACTTTCAACTTAATTTGGTCATCAGTCTCGTCTCGCTTTTCAATCCCCAGGTCGTAGAACTTGATGTCAAGGTCCACAAATGGAAGGATGAGTTTCGCTTTGATCTCATCCCATATAATCCTGAAATTGTGTCTTCACATACAGTAGCAATATACATCCTACAGCCCTACACATCATGGAATAATCAGCACTTCTGTACCGTGGTTTCAGCAGGAAAGTACGCTTACCACTGAAATAATGAATTCATTATTTTTACACCCAAAATATCGATATTCTTGAAATGTTTTCAGTAAGTGCGAATTTAAAAGAGTGGCGATGTGCCAATACAGGTTTTCTGACAAGAGCCCCTTCAGCAGAGATTTAATCGACATTTAGTGGATATATGGTTCAACAAACAGTCGAGACCTGGTAGTAATTTAGTCGAGATGTTGCCAAACCATGTTGAGAATTGTAGGGTATTCTACCCCTAGTCCGTAAGGAAGTATTTATTTTATTCTCAAGCTATTTTCTACATCGTGAAGTGAAGGAGAAGAGCGCGATATATCTTATAATTGGGGATACTATAGAAGTTACGATAGAGTTTAATAAGCCTTTTGTGATAGGTAGGAAGGGCAGGCGGTTAGGTAATAAGGCTAATCAGGATTGATAGGTGAACAAAAGGAGAAGGCGCAACAGCCCGGAAAGAAATTCCTATCCTATTGACAGGTTATTAAAACTATTAAGAAGCAAGGAAATAGACCGTATCTAATGAGTATATATAGTCGAGACGGTAGATTTTATAGATCAGAAGATCAGTGGTCGTGTTTTAGGAAGGACCTGATTTTCGGGAGAACGGAGACCTATTCTCGGGGGATTTATTCCCTGATATTTTATATTTTTACTAGATAGGATTTTGTTTGGGGATTTTATTATATTGTATTTTATAGATCTATAAGAGGGGTAGCTATATAATGGAGCCAGTACGGGTACCGCACACGCCAGAACCTACGTCAACCCCTCCTAGTCCTCAGCCAGAACCTACGTCAACCCCTCCTAGTCCTCAGCCAGAAACGTCAACCCCTCCTAGTCCTCAGCCAGAACCTACGTCAACCCCTCCTGAGGTGAGGAGCACACCGCCCCCTCAGGCGGCAACCAACCGAAACGGGAGGACTCAAAGATGGAGCGCTGAACCTGTGGACCCCAACCGTCCGTGGTGGGACGACTACTGGATGAGCGAACCAGTACGGGTACCGCACAGAGGACAAGGACGCGGACGAGGCAGGGGGATGGCAGCGCCGAGACCGAGTCTACCAAGCACAACAACTGTGACTTCGCTGGGACGAGCACGAAGAGTCAACGTAGCCGTAGGAGTTGGACCTATCCCTCCTACGGCGCCAACCCCGACACCAGCCGCCATTGGACCAATTCCAATGGCGCACAACACAAGAAGATTCGTCTAGCAACGCTCTCTCTTCCCAGACAGCTTTGCTGCTGTCAAGGTGATCAGGACAGCCATGGGGCGGGTCAGGAGAATTGTGGAGTTCGCCATATTCCAGGACAGGGCTGAGAACATGGCCACAACTCTCTCAACTTTCAACGAGGAGGTGGACCTCATCCAACGGAACATGAACAGGACGGCGCAGACAATGCTCAGGGCAGAAAGGCACGATGCATGGTGTTCTCCACTCGGGGGATTAATTCCCTGATATTTTATATTTTTACTAGATAGGATTTTGTTTGAGGATTTTATTATATTGTATTTCATAGATAGCACGTATTTTATCCTTTATTTACTCACATAACTATCCGCCTCTATCTTAGTCTACAAAATACTGAAAGTCTGATTATTCCTTCAAAAGTCTTGAGTACTATCAAATATAGATACCTACCTTTATATCCCAGGCTATAAGGGGGGCAGCTATAAGAATGGTCATTTGTGCCAATAATTTTGATGGCTCTTGTCAAGTTTTCAGGATACCGTATCTCAGATAACGAGCTTTTGTAAATAGTCAATGTGATCACATGACTTGAAACTTCAAAATGCCATAAACGAAGAACCATTTGATCTAGAAAGATAATCTTAATCGCAAAATGTAAACCTGTTGATACTTAAAACAGGAACCACCCGAATCCATCCGAACTCAGCCCGAACCCACTGGATTTCGCCTCGAGCCCACCCGAAACCACCAGAACCCACCCAAAACCACTAAGCCCACCTCAAATCACCCGAAACCACCCGAACTCATCTGAAACCACCTGAACTCACCCAAAACGCATACCTTGGTTGTGTTCGCCTAATTCCATTTGTTTCGGATGGGTTCAGGTGGATTTGATTGGTTCCACACGACCCCACCCTAACCCCAACCAACTTACCTTAACCCTTACCCTAACCATAACCCTAACCTAAACTGGGTTAGGGTTGGGGTTGGGGCCCTGCCCTAACCTTAACCCAGCCAAACACTGAATTTATGGCTGGTTTTGGTTGGTTTCACATTTAAGTAATAAAGTTTGTGCTCGTTTCCGGGCACAGGTTCATATTTTTATTATAGGGATTAGAGATCATTGAAAAAGTGGGTTCAGGTGTATTTGGGTGGGTTCGGATGGTTTCGGGTGGTTTTGGGTTGGTTTGGGTGGTTTCGAGGCTAAATCAGGTGGGTTTGGGGTGGGTTCGGTGGTATCAACAAATGTAAAACACGATGTTGGCATTCAGGATGAAAGAGTATTGTTTGTAAGAAAATAAGAATGAAGTGTATAGGTGAAGTTTACTGGCCTTCATTAATTCTGCTGGAATCCCATTAAAAGTCATGCCATTCCTCTATCACCCCATAAATTGGATGAATCAATGATTGAAATTGTCAATTCACTCCCCCCCCCCCCTTGAAACATTCATTGAATCCAAATCAGTCTTACCATATTTTATTGGATAGGACTAAAAACTAATAAGGTGTGCAAAAATTTCAAGAGATATGCATCAATGTACGAAATGATATTTTAAGTTGTTAATCAAGTATCATGTTACCTGGTCATTTCATCTCCCTGCAGTTCCACAACAGTTCCACCTTGGATATAGAAAGTTTTTGTATCTTTCCCAAACCCTTTATTACTTACACATATCAAAGACTTAATGCCCTGAATGGGATTGGTTGATTGAACAATGAACTCATATCTTAGACAAAATACAGCAACAGCAAAGTTCTAAAAATAAATGGTATCAATCACATACCTTGGATTTTTGGCATTTTAGTTCCTCAAATTTGATTTACATTAATATAGAGAAAAGTATAGATGTTTCATTCAATGAAATGGAGTTTTCTGAAGATGAGAAGTTATATTCAATTTCAGAGTTATAAGCTCTGATTTGAATCCATTTTTGCAACTTCAGTGTTTTACTATGGGATCCCCCTTGGTCAACAAGTTCAAATCGTTATTTTATATTTTATTTTGTTTGATTTGCTACATCATATGAATTAGCTAGTAGCTAGTAGTACTGTAGTAGTCTTAGTAATAGTTTTAAAAATAAATCATTCTATTGGTTTTAATAAATTCAATCTTGCAAATATAAATAACATTGTTTCATTAAATAACATTGTTTCATTAAATGGACTTACAATCAGAACTTTTTGCAATTGCAGCAAAATTTTACAACCAGTTTCAGAAACCTATCCCCCTCTCAATGAGCACAATCCTCAATATTCAATCTTGCATTTTGTCTAGGATATTACTGTACAACAAGAAACAGAAACTTCTAAAGAAATCAATCTAGAAACCCAACCAAATAAACCCCAATAAGCTTGGTCCAGTCTCATAAATAGCTCTGTAAAGATTTAAAAGGTGCTCAAAAATATGAAATGATTAAAAATGCTGCAATGTTACCAATAACACACCATAATGCAATCAATTCAATTTAATACAATAATAAGTTTTACAACAAACAGATAGTATTATAAAACTTCTCAATGTGACACAAAGATCGAACTTATGGAATGGAATAATATTGACATTATAAATCAGCTCAACTGTTCTCAACCTGGGGTTGTGTTGAGAAACACACTTTGTATTTACCAACATTTGACAAAATAGCTGCTTGGACTGAACAGAACCTCTCAGCTTCAGTTCCATGTTTAACATGCCGTTCAGCAAGGACATCCATTCCACTAAGTTCGCCAGGCTAAGCTCATACTCGAACAACCATAGTGACAAATGTTGGCTTTATATCTTAAGGATGAAAAAGACATTTGCATTTCTTTTGTCTTGCCTTTGACATTTGATGCCAACACAGTACCATTATCAGATTATCTTCGATCTTCATGTTATATAAGCAAGTCTCAGTTATGGACTGTCGTGTCAAATGCTGGTTTGTACAAATCGCATTTCTCAACACAAGCCCTGAGCCTAAAGTGCAGTGGTTCGTATTTGCTCTAGTTCTAACCAGGACCTGGTTACGCGCACGGAGTGCGCGGCGCGACGTCCCTGGTTAGGGGAACGCCACGCGCGAGATTGCTAAACACGCGTATATCCCTGTTTGGCTCGCGCGGCACGTACACACTCTTATTGCGGCCGCGGGCTTAGGAACGCTCGAGTCGAGGGTAGGGTAACATCCTTGATCATAAGAATTCTTTTGGTCATTTACGCCGCGCGCGCCTCGATTTTAGTTCCGTACTGCTGAAAATCGAGCGCTATTTAGTTATTCACAACAATCTGAACATATGAGCAGAGCAAAGGCAGCGAGTTGAACCCTGCAATTTCGGTTCCATGTTTTACATGCTGTTCAGCATGGCAATGATATCTGTTGCTTTAGCCAGGGCGAGGTACTTACTACTTAGCTTTCTTGTCACTCACACAAGCATATAGGCTGTTGTTCCACAGGAAGTCTATCAAGTTAACAAAGGACCCTATCCCTACAGAGGGGACACTATCAAGTTAACAGAGGACCCTATCACTAACAGGGGACACTATCAAGTTAACAGAGGACCCTATCACTAACAGGGGACACTATCAAGTTAACAGAGGACCCTATCACTGACAGGGGACACTATCAAGTTAACAGAGGACCCTATCACTAACAGGGGACATCAAGTTAACAGAGACCCTATTACTAACAGGGGACACAAGTTAACAGAGGACCTATCACTAACAGGGGGACACTATAAAGTTAACAGAGGACTATCACTAACATGGGGGACACTATAAAGTTAACAGAGGACCCTATCACTAACAGGGGACACTATCAAGTTAACAGAGGACCCTATCACTAACATAGAGACACTATCAAGTTAACAGAGGACCCTATCACTAACAGGGGACACTATCAAAGTAACAGAGGATTCACTAACAGGGGGACACTATCAAGTTAACTGAGGACCCTATCACTAACAGGGGACACTATCAAGTTAACAGAGGACACTATCAAGTTAACAGAGGACCCTATCACTAACAGGGGACACTATCAAGTTAACAGAGGACCCTATCGCTAACAGGGGACATTATCAAGTTAACAGAGTACCCTGTCACTAACAGGGGACACTATCAAGTTAACAGAGGACCCTATTACTAACAGGGACACTATCGATTAACAGACGACTATCACTGACAGGGACCAGAAATATTCTCTCTATGGTTTGATTTTTTAGCTCAATTCAAAACTTAAATAGTGAACAATTTTCAACATTTTCTATGCATAATTATGTTTATAACCATGTTATTGAGAAACAAATTTTGTGAGTTGTGATAACATTTCTTGAAATTTCACACCATGGCCATAAATATGGGTGTGATTTAATATGCCTAAACAGTACACTGATTTAACTGTGCTGTTTAACTGCTGTGAAATATAACTAGAAAAATTCAGAATGATTCTTAGTTCTCAAATTTGCCACACCTGCATTATTATGTTTACCTTATTAAGTTTTGAATCAATTTTCATTTTCTATCAAGTTTAATTCAGAAAGGAAAACCTTAAATCACCAACAGGGGGCACTATAAAATTTAAAAGAGGACCCTATCACCAACAGGGGACACCCATAAAAGCAATGAGACCCTATCTAACAGGGGACACTTATCAAGTTAACAGAGGACCCTATCACTAACAGGGGACACTTATCAGTTAACAAGGGTCTAACAGGGACATCAAGTTAACAGAGGACCTATCACTTGTGACATATCAAGTTAACAGAGGACCCTATCGCTAACAGGGACACTATCAAGTTAACAGAGGACCCATAACAGGGACACTATCAAGTTAAAGAGACCTTACCACTAAACACTATCAAGTTAACAGAGGACCCTATCACTAACAGGGGACACTATCAAGTTAACAGAGGACCCTATACTCAACAGGGACACTATCAAGTTAACAGAGACCCTATCAACTAACAGGGACACTAAAAACAGAGACCTATCACAATAGGGGACACCATATTGTTAACAGAGGACCCTATCACTAACAGGGACACTATCAAGTTAACAGAGAATCACCAACAGGGACACTATCAAGTTAACAGAGGACCTTATCACAACAGGGGACACTATCAAGTTAACGAGAGAACTTATCACTAACAGGGACATATGTTAACAGAGGACCCATCACTAACAGGGGACACTATCAAGTTAACAGAGACTATCACTAACAGGGACACTATCTGTTAACAGAGACCCTATACAGGG
>WFMF01000692.1:0-14016 GCA_011033025.1 Beroe forskalii | reverse complement strand
ATTTCAAGGGGGGGGGCTTTTGGGGGAATTCTTTTTAAAAATTTTTGGCTAGGACTAGGGGGGAGGGGGGGTTTTTGGGGGAAGGGGGTTTTTCCCTGGCTGGGGGACTAGGGGGAGGGGGGGTTGACGTTTCTGGGCGGGGGGGATTTTTTGGGGGGAAAGGGGGTTAAAAAACCCCGTTTCTGGCTGAGGACAGGAGGGGTTTTTTTGGGGGGGGGGGGTTTTTCCTGGGCAATTGCATTTTTTACCCGTACGGGCCCCAAAAGCTCCCCCCCTTATAGCCTGGGATATAAAGGTAGGTATCTATATTTGATAGTACTCAAGACTTTCGAACGGATAATCAGACTTTCAGTATTCTGTAGACTGAGATAGAGGCGGATAGTTAGGTGAGTAAATAAAGGATAAAATACGTGCTATCTATAAAATACAATATAATAAAATCCCCAAACAAAATCCTATCTAGTAAAAATATAAAATATCAGGGAATAAATCCCCCGAGAATAGGTCTCCGTCTCCGAAAAATCAGGTCCTTCTAAAACACGACCACTGATCTTCTGATCTATAAATCTAAATCTCGACTATATATACTCATTAGATACGGTCTATTTCCTTGCTTCTTAATAGTTTTAATAACCTGTCAATAGGATAGGAATTTCTTTCCGGGCTGTTGCGCCTTCTCCTTTTGTTCACCTATTACTCCTGATTAGCCTTATAACCTACCCGGCTGCCCTTCCTACCTATCACAAAAGGCTTATTAACCTCTATCGTAACTTCTATAGTATCCCCAATTATAAGATATATCGCGCTCTTCTCCTTTACTTCACGATATAGAAAATAGCTTGAGAATAAAATAAATACTTCCTTACGGACTAGGGGTAGAATACCCTACAATTCTCAACATGGTTTGGTAACATCTCGACTAAATTACTACCAGGTCTCGACTGTTTCTTGAACCATATACCCACTAAATGCCGATTAAATCTCTGCTGAAGGGGCTCTTGTCAGAAAACTTGTATTGGCACATCGCCATCTTTTTAAATTTGTACTAACTGGAAACATTTCAAGAATATCGATATTTTGGGTATAAAAATAATGAATTCATTATTTCAGTGGTATGCGTACTTTCCTGCTGAAACCACGGTACAGAAGTGCTGATTGATCCATGTGAAGGACTGTAGGATGTATATTGCTAAAACACAATTTCAGGATTATATGGGATGAGATCAAAGCGAAACTCATCCTTCCATTTGTGGACCTTGACATCAAGTTCTACGACCTGGGCATTGAAAAGCGAGACGAGACTGATGACCAAATTAAGTAGAATGTACCTCTCTAAATCTAGTTTCGTAGCTTCCTCTGATTTTGTCACGAAATAATTTGGTAATACCTTTGGTTGTGTTTATTTAATCAGCTTGAAATTGAATGGGATGCCGCCGTCAAAGAGTTCACGATATGGAGATTTCCCAATCCTGGGTCCACCCTGGTTTTGCGCCAAATTCCCACCGCCTAGAGTCCCCTGACCTTGATTCAACCGACCTACATTCCCTTGACCTAGAGTCACCCGACCTAGAGTCCCTCGACGTAGAGTCGCTCGACCTAGAGTGTCCCGACCAAGAGTCCGTTTCCCTTTGCTTTGAATAGAAAAAGGATAGTACTGTAGTCTGCATCTTCAGGTGTCTTCTGGTAAGTATGAGAAAATTCAAAAAGAGGAGAAGATACCTAAAGTAATATCATTTTTCAAGGCATTGATTTTTTTTTGGGTAAAACGGTCATCCGCGGATGCCTTCAAATGTGAGGCAAAGCCTCTATACAGTAAACATTTTAAACATTTATATAATAGGTAATAATAAAATCATGCTGAAAGGTGTCCCAAAAAACTTGATCGGAATCTAAAAAGGCGCACATAAGCTGCATAAATTCAAGTTTGGCATAAACATATCAAGGGGATATCACAGTTCATATAAGTGTATATGTACAAGCTATTAGTAAAATTGTCCCTCGTGTGGTATAATATTTATGTCACTGTTGATGTCATCACTCCAATCAGTGGGTTTTCCTCGGAATCCTCTGATGGCAGCAAGAGTTGTCCTCAGGATTGAGAAGCGAAGTTTCCTGCGCACATGAGACATCGTTTCACTATAGGGTGTCCCCCTTTTTTGTGATATGAGTGAAACAAGTCTCTTGTGCAGTGTGGTGGCTTCCTTCCCCATTGCCCCGCTGGTTGAGAACACGAGTGGTGTGAAGGTGGCTTTCTCAACCTGGATGACCCTGTCGTTGTACACCCTCTTCTTCTCTTGCTCGTGCTTGTGGAACACCGTGTCGATGGGGCCGCTGTTGGAGGCATTCCCGTCATGAAACACCCGGACATCAAAGAAGGTCTTCTCCATGGTGTTCCATATACCCCGTGCGGAGATGTCCAGCCTTGCGTCTGGTTGGGTGTTAGTCGACCTCAGGCGAAATGTTTCACCTGTCAGAGGGGACAGCTTGGGCTCCGTTCTGACGTCTTTGCAGACTTCCTCCATGAGCTTAGCTTCCATGTCCCTTATCTGATTATGCCGCAAGTCCGTGAAGCCTCCTTTGGCGCAAGACAGTGCATGATCTATCGAGTTGGGCTTAGAGCATGCGCAGGTTTTGGGCAAACCTTTGATGGGGTGTCTGTACCGTAGGAGGACGGCGTCCGTGAACTCCTGCTTTGATAGTGTGTAGCGGAATTCTTCGAGAGGCAGGGCAGTAAGCCAGGATGAAGCTCCTCTCTGGCTGATGATGTCCAGGTTCCGGCAGACTTCATCAGAAGACTTCGCCTTGATGGCTTGTACTCGTTGTTGGTAGTACGAGTCCTTCTTCTTCGAGACAGCTTGCTTCGCCTCTCTGACAGACTTAGCTAGCTGTGCTGATTCCTCTTCTGTGACTGAGACCTTCTGCTGGAGGATCATTTCACGCAGTGCGCGTGTTGCTATTGAAGAGTTCTCGAACTCAAGCATAGCCATTTCAACTGGGTTGAAGATGGCTAGTCCTCCAAAGCGTGTTGGAAGGCTGTAGATCTCACGGTCAACATCAGAGAAGCTGTGGTTTCCCACCAGTATTGGGAGGAAACATGAGCGGATGGCTGCCTCCAGGGGTTCAAACAGGTGACTTATGTTTGGGATTGTTCTCATTACATAAGTCCACCTCTTGCAAAGGCCGGTGGTGTAGGCGGAGTATGCCAGTTGGGGCTCAACTCTGGCGATCTTGCACAGCTCCTCAACCTCTGTTATCCACATCTTCACTTTGGAGCTTACATACTCCTCAATGAATGACATCGATCCAAGGGCTGCTCCAAGGTATCTCTGGCCTCCAATGGTATCCTCCATGCTTAAGGCATCGTCTGTTATTCTGATGCCTGTTCCTTCAAAGAGGCGGGTGGCTTCCTCTTTGTGCTCCGGTTTCACCACCAGCCACGTTTTGCCAGCGTTTGGAAAGTATCCAACTGGGGGTCCAATGTGTGTCAGTCTGTCCCACCAGGTTTTCAGAGCAGTGAGTCGTCCTCCAGCACCACCATCGTCGGCATACCAGATCTGCTTGCATCCGTCGATGAGTGCCAGGTCTTTGATGATGCTGAGGGTGGAGATGGAGTAGAATCCTGACGCACAGTTGTCACCTTGGGTCGTTCCTTCCTTGGACAGGATGTGGCTTCCGTCGGGGAGGAACAGTTTTGCTGGCATTCTGTACGTGTTGATGACGTACGTGGCGAATTCTGGGCATGTGTGCTGGAGATTCAACAGTGCTGTGGTCCGGTTGAGGCTGTTGAATGCGTTTGAGGCGTCGACAAGAATGACTCCCTGGCAGTTGGCATCTGAGAAGATCTCAGTCATGGCGTGACAGGCTGCTTCACACCCACCTTCCTGACCAGCTGATAACTGGAGTGGTCCCACAGAGTTGATGATCTCCGGTTTGAGAAGCATGACCACAGCTTTTCCCATGATTCTGCGGAGAACTTCACCGATTCCTATGGGGCGCACTCCAGGGTTCTTGTCGAGGGGTATGAGTCTGCAGTTCAGCAGTGGGGCGATAGGAAGAGGATCCACATGTTCAGTGCAGAGTCTCCTACAGGCACGTGCTATCGAGTCGCAGGCGTCAGATGACACTTGGCCAAAGGATTTTGAACACAAAATTCTCCTCCATATGTCACTGTCTAGTCCACTTGGTCCTGATGATCCCTTGGTGAACTTGGCTGATTTGAAAATGAGATCTGCATCTATGTTCTCAAACAGCACAGGCTCGACCGTGGGGGGTGTTCCATTAATCAGGGCTGCTGTGGCTAAGGGGGCTGAGTCTGGGTGTTTTTCCTCGAGCTGCTCCCTGACCTGAGGTGTGATGTCAAGTGGTTTTGACGTGTTGTCAGTTATCCACCTCAGAGCTGATGACACCTTTCCTTGTAGCATGAGTCTGGTGAAAACTCTGGTGATCTGATCATGATCCTGCCGGGGGTTACTCCGGCTCATCTTCTTCTGAATCATCTCGCACTCGGATGAAAGCTCGTCAAAGCATCCCTCTTTCCACTTCTTCAAGCGTTCACCAAGGAATCTGATGTGGTCTTTGTTCTTCGACTTCTTAGCAGGCTTTTTTGCAGCATGATCGATGCGAACACGTGCGTGGCAGCGAATGATACTGATTCCAGGGCCGTCTTGTTGACCCAAAGGTCGATGAGCCTGGCGATTTCAGCAACAAACGACTTCCCGTGGGCGCCTGTGGGAAGTTTGAAGAAGTTTCGCTTCCAGTTCACGGTCTTGAGATACAGGGTGTTCAGTTTGTCTGCGATCTCATGTCCCGTGAAGCTACCCCAGGCATTGATTCCATCGTCTGATATTACATCTGATGTGATAACATAATTCAACGAGAAAGTGTGTAAACTGCAATTTGCCGATAATTACACCACGTCCAAGAATCTCCTTCGGCTGAAAATCACATCATTCTGCAAAACACTCGTCTCTTAGATAAACATTTAACATAATTATTTTATTAATCTATGTAAGTAGGAAGTTGATAAGTCATTACGCCACACCATATCATTCTGATAATCTGATGATGACAGGGTCAGATTATCTGGTGTGTAGGATAATGCTGTTCAAGAGGTAATTCTATTAATTTGTCATCTTAGCTGACTCGGATAAGAAGTGTTTTTTACGCTGCGTTTTCGAGAATTTCCATGGAAATTTGGAAAATTCCCAGTGTCCGATTATCCATTTCTTTGGAAGTCAGAAGGGCTTTTACCTCTTAAATTAAAAACGAAATCTTTACCCAGTTTCTGAACTAATAATTTCTCGTGAATGAATTGATTAGATTGTCATGTTTCAATGATGGCAATCGTATTACTATAAAAAGTGGGAAAAGTGAAATCTTTGCTATGCCCAATTGTTAAAATATTGGCGGTCGTCTCCACATAATTCTTTCAGGTACCTTGAGTATGACGACGTCCTGTCCCAAATAATCACTTACAATTTACATTTCAGAAATCAGATTATCAAGAATCAGATATCAGACGAAATCTGTTTTCATGAATTGTTACAATTTGCCGCGCTTTATGTGTCACAATGGCAATTTTACCTCTGAAATCGTCTTTCTGCGCACGCGCGAAAATAATTTTACTTGGTAGTGTACAACAGTACTTGTAGTAACGCGCGTTCGTATCATGCTTATTGTCGCTTTCAATACGCTCGTTGAAGTGCCACTTCATCTTAAAAAGTTAAAAGTTCACTTATCGTTAAAATTTGGGTAGTACCTCTGAAAACATGATCGTCCTATAATTCCCATACATTCAATATTAACTTCTCATATTCATATACCAGATCCTTTGAATTTGGATGTGTGGACAGCAAGATCCGGCCGCCTTAACTGCGGTTTACAAGCCTTTTTCTAACCTAACAAAATGGTTTCTGATTCATTTGTTCTATAGCCTATTCCACTGAAATTGGTAAAGGTCAATGCGTGTATGTATTTTTCTTTGCCTCATAGAACAAAGACTTTAATTACCCATTAGTCTATACAATGGCTATTGTTTGTGTAGGTAGTTCGTGTACAATCTACATGTTTTAGTGTAAAACGCGGTAAATTACGCAAGAGTAAGTACTACTTGTGTAGATAAACTTTTTGATTGAGTAGATGAAAAATTAAATTGGTACTGAAAAGTATAAATATTCAAATTAAAATCTTGATTTTACCATTATTCGACTTTGATGCATGAACAGACCCAGTCGCAGCCCTTCATTCCCCTATTTTCAGTTACCATTGAAGCAGCTAACGCCATCAAGAAGTACAACGTCGGAATCAAATGTGCTACCATCACTCCCGACGAAAAACGTGTTGAAGGTACGTACAATTAACCTATTTCAGGCTGCAAAAACGTGTCGAAGGTACGTACATTTAACCACTGTCAGCTTGAAAACGCAAAAGACCCTTCAAAAGTTCTGATCCTGAGACCCCATGGGCCGATAAACCATGTTATTTTATGAAATACCGAATAAAAAACTTTCCGATCTACCTGCTCCGTGCATGATACATCCCTCGGACTACGCCTTCAGGCTTAGTGTATCAAACATGGGTGGGATTACCGTGTTCTCAATGTTGAAATAATTTAATAAATTTTAAACTAATGTAAAAATGTTCCTGTCCAGGCTTAAGCAACCAATTGACGCGACGATAATCCTAAGCACTTTTGTGTTTAATCGTTTAAAAAGTTTCAGGATAAATTGAATAGTATGCAGCATAGCCTACCTATTATTAAGTTTCACATTAAGGTTTAAACTATAGTTTTTATTTCTATCACTACTTTGTCTCAATGATCGGTGAAAAGTTCCTGAAGAAACATGCATAGCCACGTTTTGTCTACATCGAGCTATCTATTATTATAGAAAATGATGAATGAAAGTATTCACTCTACAATAAAACCTAGAATCCCCAGTCAAAATCATCATCTGCACGACAAATATTTAATTCAATAATATAGTAGTCGTTAACTGTACCCAATGTTAAAATAAAACGTTGATTGTCATCGTGCGTTATTAAATCTAGCAGCATCAAATGACTCAAATATATAAGAAAAGGGGGGCCTTCCTAGATTGCTACCAAAAGTGGGTTCAAATTTTATTTTTCATTGAAATAAGTTTTTAATTTATAAATTTAATAGGTTTTTGGGTTTTAAAATACTGTTTTGAGATTTTTGTTTTAAATAGCCTTCTTGTTATATTTTCCCCAAAATTCTCTCACCTTTGTATCCATTCCAAAAACTAGAAAAAAATTTTATTTAACTCTCCAATTCCCAGTATTTTTAAACATATTCCACGGGGGCCGTTTAAAAAAGTTACTACAAGGGGGACCCCAGCCAAATCGAATTGAGGTATTCATTTAGAGTTATGATTGGTTTAGTTTTCTTTAGTCTTTGCTAATTTTTTTTGGGGTAAAACGGTCATGGATGCCTGTGGGGCCCCAAATAAACATTTATAAATGGGAAAAAAAATCTTTTAAAGGTGTTCCAAAACTTGATGAATCAAAAAGGGGAAAAAAAGGGCAAAAACATATAAGGGGGATTCACAGTTCATATTTTTGCCCTATTAAAAGGTTTTTTAAAATTTTTTGTCCTGTTGATGTATCACCCAATCAGGGGGTTTTCCTCGGAACCCTTTGTGGAAAGGGGTTTCCTTTGAAAAAATTTTCTAATGGGGGTTTTTTCCACAGGGGGTTTCCCCTTGGTTGAGGCAAGTCTCTTGATTGGGTGGTTTCCCTTTCCCCTTTTGCCCTTGGTTGAGAAACAGGGTGTGGGGTGGCTTTTCAACCGGGATATTCGTTGTACCCTCTTTTCCTTTTTCCTTTTTTGGGTTGTCGATGGGGGCTGTTGGGGATTCGTCATGAAACACCGGACATCGAAGAAGGTCTTCCATGGTGTTCCATATCCCCTGGGGGGTCCACCCGGTCTGGTTGGGTGATCGCCTAGGAAATGTTTATTAGAAAGTTTGGGGCCCGTCTGACGTTTTTTGAATTTCCCCCAATTTTGCTTTGCCCCTTCATTATCGCAAGCCCAAGCCTCCTTTGGGCCCCGAACATATCTATGAGTTTTGAGCATCCCGGGGTTTTGGGCAAACCTTGAGGGGTGTCTTTGGGGGAGGAGGCCCGTAACCTCTTGATAGTGTGGGGGGAATTTTGAGGGCGGGGCAGGGGATGGCTCCTCTCTGACGTGTGGGGTTTCGGCTTCATCAGAAGATTCTCCTTGATGGCTTGTATTGTTGTTGGTAGTCGAGTCCTTCTTTTTTTGAGACAGCTTGCTTCCCTTTTTGACAGACTTAGTAGGTTTTCTGGGGTTTTCCTTTTTTGGCTGAGACCCTTTTGGGGATCATTTCACCCGTGGGTTTTTATTGAAAAGTTCCCCAAATTTGCAAACCATTTTAATGGGGTTTAAGATGGCTATCCCCCAAAGGTGTTGGAAGGGAGTCTCACGGTCCCTCAGAAGGTTTTTTTCCCACCAGTAGGGAGGAAACATGAGCGGGTGGGTTTTAGGGGGTTTAAACAGGTGATTTGTTTGGGTTGTTCTATTAAAAAGTCCCTCTTCAAAGGCCCGGGGGTGTAGGCGGGGATCCAGTTGGGGTGACCCGGGGTCTTGCGCCTCAACCCTGTTATCCCATCTTCACTTTAGCTTCCTTTTCCCCAATGAATGACATCGATCCCAAGGGCTGCCCAAATATTTTGCCTAATGGAATGCTTAAGGCATTTTGTTATTCAGTGCCCCTTAAAAGGCGGGGGGCTTCTTTGTGTCTTTGGTTTCACCACCAGCCATTTTTCCAGGTTTGAAAAAAACTGGGGGAAGTGTTCAGTCTTGGTTTTAGGAGTGAGTGCCTCCCCCAAAACCCTCGTCGGGATACCAGATCTGCTTGCATCCGTCGATGAGTGCCAGGTCTTTGGATCTGACAGGCTGCTTCACACCCACCTTCCTGACCAGTTGATAACTGGAGGGTCCCACAGAGTTGATGATCTCCGGTTTGAGAAGCATGACCACAGCTTTTCCCATGATTCTGCGGAGAACTTCACCGATTCCTATGGGGCGCACTCCAGGGTTCTTGTCGAGGGGTATGAGTCTGCAGTTCAGCAGTGGGGCGATAGGAAGAGGATCCACATGTTCAGTGCAGAGTCTCCTACAGGCACGTGCTATCGAGTCGCAGGCGTCAGATGACACTTGGCCAAAGGATTTTGAACACAAAATTCTCCTCCATATGTCACTGTCTAGTCCACTTGGTCCTGATGATCCCTTGGTGAGCTTGGCTGATTTGAAAATGAGATCTTCATCTATGTTCTCAAACAGCACAGGCTCGACCGTGGGGGGTGTTCCATTAATCAGGGCTGCTGTGGCTAAGGGGGCCGAGTCTGGGTGTTTTTCCTCGAGCTGCTCCCTGACCTGAGGTGTGATGTCAAGTGGTTTTGACGTGTTGTCAGTTATCCACCTCAGAGCTGATGACACCTTTCCTTGTAGCATGAGTCTGGTGAAAACTCTGGTGATCTGATCATGATCCTGCCGGGGGTTACTCCGGCTCATCTTCTTCTGAATCATCTCGCACTCGGATGAAAGCTCGTCAAAGCATCCCTCTTTCCACTTCTTCAAGCGTTCGCCAAGGAATCTGATGTGGTCTTTGTTCTTCGACTTCTTAGCAGGCTTTTGCAGCATGATCGATGCGAACACGTGCGTGGCAGCGAATGATACTGATTCCAGGGCCGTCTTGTTGACCCAAAGGTCGATGAGCCTGGCGATTTCAGCAACAAACGACTTCCCGTGGGCGCCTGTGGGAAGTTTGAAGAAGTTTCGCTTCCAGTTCACGGTCTTGAGATACAGGGTGTTCAGTTTGTCTGCGATCTCATGTCCCGTGAAGCTACCCCAGGTCAGGGTATCTGGAATGCTCTTGGCTGCTTGGCAAGGTGGCAGATGGTTGCTTTCTGGAACTGCAGTTGATTCAGAATTAACTTGAGTGTCACCACGTCCTTTCTTGGTTTTAGGCCGTGATTTGGTTGTTTTTGGTTGATTTGCCATTGTCTTGTCTCTAAGTTACAAGGTGAGCAGTTACCATGTTCTTGGGAGGACCGTCGTTGATTCAATCACTAATCAGCTCAATGATGGAACAACGTGGCAAGTAATGAGATTATTGCCTGGAAAGAGCTTCCGAGTTGATCAAATTACTAGACTAATCCAAGAGCGACGGGAACCGTGACAAAACCGTGCAGAAGTTGCTGAATTGAATTTATTATCGCGTGTTATCTTGAAATTGCCACTGTCGCAAAGTTTGAATAAAATTTATGGAAAGCGCGATGAATTCATGCTTGAAATAACCACGACTTTTCATATTGACTGCGTTGGTTTGCGCGCGCGTTTCGCGCCCATTTTATCAGATTTACGAACTTACAACCTCAAATTCATTGATTTTTTGATCCCAATTTACTATAAAGTATAATAATCATCACTATCATTGCTTCAGGCTCCACTAAATTCCATCGTGCTGAATTCTGAACTGAATGAAGTGAAGCGATTCTCAAATGACGGTTTTTCGATCGTTCTCAAGAGCAAGGAAAAAGAATTCAGTTTCATGGTACCCAAAGGAAAGATGAAAGTGGACGACATCTTCGAAAAGAGAGAGGAATGGATCAACGTAAGTCGGTTAATTTAAGTTCAAATTGAAGCTATACTATTGTACTTCTAACACCGATCTAAATTGTAAGTTTCAATTCATGAAAGTGTAACTATTTAACTTAAGCTATAACACTGTTTTCAGGCTATCAAACAAGCTTACTTGAGTGATGAGTACCCAGCAATCCCTCTACACCCTGCTGGACAATTAGTAAGAGGTAAAACTGGGAACAGGGAATTCTTGATACTTTGATTAGTCATAAAGCTGAGATATTACTTGGGATGTTTCATGTCAAGTACGGTGCGCGGACAAAACACCACCCGGACAAAACCCCACCCGGACATAACCCCACCTTAGAGCACAAATTGCGCGAAAGGGACGCTCGTACGTAATCCTGTGACGCAATCAGCAATGTTACGGTTAGGGTTAGGACGTATGGTTCCCACGAGCGTCCCTTTCGCGCAATTTGTGCTCTAAGGTGGGGTTATGTCCGGGTGGTGTTTTGTCCTACCATTCTCGAGAACTACAGAACTTTCAGTTTTACATTCCATGTAACTTCTGGTGAATAACAGATTACATCTAAAGATCTAATTACATCTAAAGATCTAATTAATAATTAGAGGATTTGAGCATTGCGAAATCCTACTAAGTTCGTAGCTGTCCCTGATCCACTGGATTTAGGGAGTCTGGAATTCTTATTTCTCTTTTGTTTCTCGATTCTCATTCACCAATCACTCACTTTACAGGAAGCAGTGCTACCAAGTCATCCGGGACACACCTCATTAACATGGCTAAGCAGCAGCTGGAATCAATGCTTGTTATTCTGAAGGAGTACGAGGCTGAGGACGAATGTGCGGCTCAGGTGAGGCAGTCATTCTTTAATAAATTCTTTAATTAATTTTTTATTCAATTATTTAAGTAATTCTTTAATAAGTAAATTAAAAAGTTTATTAATGAGGTACGTTTATTAAAGAGGTACTGGCCCTTGTTTTTCAAGAGATACTGATGAGTCTGATTGACATTTTTCTGCATTTCAGGCTTCGAAAATGCATCAGTTGTTCAATGACATCGAACAGAAACTTCTACAAAGGTATTTTCCAATTTCCATGTATGGTCAAATAGATACCATTAATCAAAACCGTAACTAAACGAGAATACGATAAGTATAGAAAATGTATCCCTGCGTGCACTTTTAATCCTACTCTTTCGATCAATGATTGAATCCTGTTGTTTTGTGGTTTCAGAATCCTTAGATTTGTGCTATACTAACTAACTTGGTAACTTGGTTGAGTTTATCCGAGAGTCGAAAAGGTCATCAGAGGTCCGACCACCGCTCTGGTGAGTAGTCTACCAGAGAGTTTGACCAATTGCAGCTGTAGCCAGCGACCGGTGGGTTGTCCGGTATCAAAGCAACATAATTCGACAAATTGATTTTAAACGAATCAAATGTTTCAGCTGCTTTAACTGCGCCCGGTATAGTGTTCCACAGTTTTGGTCCTTGGACTGCAAATGATCTGTCATATAGCGTCTGATTTACTGTGCTCGACTTAGACAGAGAAGGTATGAGGGCTATTGTACCTTGCCTCAATGTCTCCTTTTTGAATTCGATTCCACAGCAATTAGGTACAACTTTATGGAGAATCTTCCACAACATCAGAATGATATACCTTTCTCTTCTGCGTTGCAGTGACATCAGCTTAAGCTTAGTTAGTCTTTGCCAATAGTTGAGATTACGTAGACCAACCACGACTGGTGAAAGTTCTTGTACCCCTTCTAGAAGCTGGATCTCAGTGACCTTTAGGGTTCCACAGGGGACAGCAGTACTCTAGTGTACCTCACCAGACTTGTACATGGTAGTCATGACCATACTGTCTCGAGTTTTGAAGACACTGAAAACCCATGATAGCGTGCTCCTAGCTTTTGACACGGTGGTTGCGATATGTCTGGACCAACTCAAATCACACGATACCTGAACATCAAGATCTCTAACGTTCTCCACAGGATAAAGAGATTCATCGTTTGAAACCTTGTAAGTCAAAGCTTCAGTGAAGAAGGGAAGTTCGAGGAATGAGCTTTTCCTGTTATGGAAGTGATTCAACAGCTCAAATTTCTGCTCATGAAGTTCCATATTATTTTTACGTGACCATTTGAGAATTCTGTTCAAGTCTTCCTGAAGCAGCATAAAGTCGTCATAGCAGCCAATCTGTTTGGAAACACGAGTGTCGTCTGCAAAAAAGCTGACCCTGGATGCAAGCACAACACGCTCCAAATCATTTATAAACAGAATGAATAAGAGCGGCCCAAGGACACTTCCCTGAGGAACACCACTGAGCACTTTGGCGATGACTGAGTGGACACCATTGAGAACCACCACTTGGTCACGGTCCGTGAGAAATGACTGGATCCACGTAATTAGTTTGTCGTGAAAGCCATATCTCCTTAGCTTCTTGATGAGAATATCCAGATCCACTTTATCAAATGCTTTCGCATAATCGAGATAAATCGAATCCGTATCTTGACCCTGAGTAAATCCTTCGAATATGTCATCAAAGTGATCAAGCATTTGAGTCAGGCAGCTTCTGTTAGATCTGAAACCGTGCTGCTTATCTGTCAGTAGATTGTTCGATTCCAGATGGTGAATCATGTGTTTTCTGACTACTCTCTCATAGACTTTAACAACATGTGAAGTTAA
This sequence comes from Beroe forskalii, assembly GCA_011033025.1. NCBI lineage: Eukaryota > Metazoa > Ctenophora > Nuda > Beroida > Beroidae > Beroe > Beroe forskalii. Next base: position 687 of record WFMF01000692.1, on the reverse strand, counting down.
GGTAACAGGTCTGTAGTTAGCAGCTTCACATCTGCTACCTTTCTTAAATAACGGAGTTATGAACCCTGTCTTGTAGAACTTTGGCACAACGCCAGATGACATGGACTCCGACCACAGAAGATAGATTGGCACACTGAGGCTTGTTGCACATTTCTTTAGGAGAATGGCCGGGATACCATCAGGTCCAGGGGCAGAGTCAAGCTTAATTTCAGATATAGCTTCCTTTATGCTCTCCAGTGTTAGTTCCATTTCAGTATCACTACTGGTGAGTGGTGGTACAGTAAAGGAAGGAGCTGACTTTTCTGTACAGTTAGGGTCGCTGAAAACAGAACAAAACTGTTGCTGAAGAATGTTAGCTATCTCCTTTCTGTCAGTCACCAGTTCCTTGTCAGCATTCAGGAGAGTGTTGATACTGTGCTTAACTGATGAAGTATTTTGTGTAACCTTTTCTTTACTCACACATAATTTCAGTAGTCCTGTAGCAACACAGCAGATAATGCCGCCTGTTAGACACACTTCAGTCCGACAAGGTATACTGGAATCATAGCTCAACACTACTCGATCTAACTGATTCTTATTTCACACTGCCAACCTGCTTAAAAAAAGTGAAAACTTCTGAATAATCTGATACAAATATTTAAAAAAAAAACTCCTTATCTCGTGTATCATTCAAACAGTCACCCACTT
>WFMF01000691.1:5787-68034 GCA_011033025.1 Beroe forskalii | reverse complement strand
GATTGACATAAGAGGTGGAAGAGACTAAACTGTGAATCATCAGCGGTTACCCTACAGTTGTAAGGTCTCCCTGCCATCTGCGATGTAGGTGTCCCATCAGCAGGTGACAAAGGGAAACGGAGGGGTTTCGGCCCACGTACCCCTCACAGCTTACAACTGCAGGGCAGGACATACAGTAGATAAGGACACAGTTTTATGATGTACCAAGGTCAGGCTGCATGACATGCCCAAGTCAAATAAATGTAAAATAAATGCCCAAGTGAAATAATCTGTAGTTGAGAAATAGCATAGGTAGGATTTTTCAGTCCTTGTGGTTGACTGAGTGCTTTCCTTCAGCATAGTCAAGAAGCTTCTCCATATAAATTATTGAACTCGAATTTTAATTTGCTATTAAATGATCATCTTAAAATACATGTATGGATTTCAAATACTGTTAAGATTTAGAATATGCTTCTTTATAGGATCTCAAAGGCTGAGGAATGCCTCTTAAGAAAGTTACCACTTAGTTGCCTAGAGAATTAAGTTTCTTAATTATGGTTAAGCAGGTTATAATTTGCTATTAAATGATCATCTTGAAATATATGTATGGGTTTCAAATACTGTTAAGATTCAGAATATGCTTCTTTATAGGATCTCAAAGGCTGAGGAATGCCTCTTAAGAAAGTTACCACTTAGTTGCCTAGAGAATTAAGTTTCTTAATTATGGTTAAGTGGGTTATAAATGTGTGCTTTATTATTATTATTATTATTCTTGTACTGTAATTGTGCTGTAAAACTTGTATTCAAATTCAAAATTCTCACATATCACAGGCTCAACTCTAGCTGTATAAGTCATAGGGTCATTTATTGTTATTGTGTACTTTACAAGAACATAATATCATGCCCACTGCAAGATTTAATTGTTTCAACCCTCGCCTTCATTTTCCATTTGGCCAAAGTAATACTTGTTAACTTCATTCAGGATGATTAACAATGACACAGAGACCCTGAAATAAAGATTGAATCTTTACTTCTGAAACATTCAGTAGATTTGTGTGGCTGTGTGAAATTGTTACATTCATTACAATCATTATCAACATTGAGTTTCATTCTCATTAACTTGATATCATGAAGGAACATTAAAAATTTTTACTTTTTATATACCCACCCATATTTTTAGTCTTTGATTGGTCGCCCCTATTAAAAGATTTCAAATTTGACTTGGTGCTTGCCCTCAGCAAATCTATTGACAAACTGTTATTCTGAATCTAATAACTCAGAGGTACTGCAGGAACAAATAGGAGAAAATGTGAACTTGAGTTCGAAGTTTAAAGCAAGGTTGCTGTTGTGTTTCCCATTTTTAAAGGTGGAGATGCTTATGATCCTAATGACTACCGCCCCATCTCAATTCTACCAATTGTCTCAAAATGTATAGAAAACAGTGTTATTGAGCAATTCAGTTTTGATGAATAGGATTATGCCATTATGTTGTTTAACTGAATATCATTATTATTAATCATTTGCTTCTAAAAGGTTATGAAAAGCACGTTTACACTGTCGTTGATTCAAATTTTTGAAAATAATCATGTATACAGCATTCATATACCATATTATAGGAGATTGCTTGGACGGTATCATATTTTTCCTAGCTAATTTTCCCTAGCTACCAACTTATTGATTTGTTTTCAAGAGGTCTCTTACTGTGTGGAACTTTGCCAATATCCTCTGGGTTTTAAAGAGTTTTCTAATTTGATTTATTTTCGATTATTTCTGATGCATGCACCTTTAAAATAATTAGCTTGATCATGAATTATCTATTTCCTACTTTAATTCATAATATTCATAGGATGGTGCACGTTTCATGCCGTCAGATTCTGCTACTGACCATGTCGGTGCTCGTCACCCAAAACTGTGAGTATCTACTGCTGCTCGAGGAAAAAGTAACTTGGCGAAACCTTATCATTCTGGAGAGGGATTTGATAGTTGATCGACATAGAAAACCTACCTCATTGGTCCTTATTATTGCAGTCTAAAGCACTTTCCAAAAGATGCCCTGTCCAAAGAGGGCCAAATAATTGAATCCAATAGTATTTACTATTTATGTATTTCATTATTTAGTATTTATCATGGCAATTATTCAGTGAAGTGGTGCTTAACAGAAACAGTTCACTGGAGCAACTCTTGCTTGGATGAAGTCAAGCAAGCTGTTATGCTAGAAAAGATTGAGGGTATGATTAACACATTAAAGCATTAATATTAAACTCTTATTGATAAAGTAATGATAAAGAAATAATAAAGCTTCAAAATGAAATAGATTGAACCAATCTAAGCGTTCGAAAGTTCCCAAAGTTCAAAGCATAATATTTACCACAACCTCACAATATCATAATTTAGCGTAGTCTTCGTGTAAGTCGATATATTTAAGTGATTTCCCTTGATAACTCAGATTTCATTTCAGTTTCTCCTTGTTGCCTAGCCGCAGACAATGTGAGGTTTGTGTACAATAATAAAGCTTTATTCCATGATTACAAAAGCAAGCTATCTCTAGACTCTAACTGAACTAATTACAATACATCATGTGAGATAATATTGTTAAAGTAACTACAATGCCGGTAACTTATATGATAAATTTAAATTTTACACTGGACTAATTAGTTATAAAGTCATTGACTTTTTTCATGTGCGTGACGATTATTTATTACACCAGTTTCACCATAATAGCAGATTGGCCTTATTGCAACAAACATCAGATTATACTTACAAAATAACAAGGATGTACATATTTGATAGGTTTTGTTGCAAAACTGCTGATAACGCGTGGTTTTGGAAACTAATCTTATGAGAAATATGTTCGTCCCTTATACTCTTATAGTGGTTATTGGTTGCAGCTGTAGTAGTACGTAATGCAGTTCGTAATAATGGCTCGCCCTTTCGGGGCTCGACATTATTACTCACCGTACTTATACACCAATATCATATTTTCAGTCTGAGTGGCGAAGTCCTACAACATCAAAATAGCAGCTGTACCTTTATGATCACTGTTCAATTGTGTGACGGATGTGACAATGTTGGCGGGGCCTGGGATTGTAAGTGATTCTAATTTCAGTTAGCTTTAATCTATCGTCCCGTCTGTGAAAACAAAAAACTAAGGTTTTTGATTCTCTAAAAGAAACCGAGGATTCCCCACCTCTCGAATACGAATTTGAACTTTTGAATCCTTGATAGTTTTTGAGCTTACAAATTGCCACCAGGTAGATTACTCGAAGAGGACTCAAGTGTTGTTCTGACCCCACCTACCAGCTCACCCCTCCTCTATCTCCTATTCCTCCTCCTACTTGCTATTCCAGTCCTTTTGCTCATATGGTATGCTATTTATGCTAATTATTACCACGCCCTTGAAAATTAATTTCATGCTATTAGACCACTTATTTGTATGGGTGTTGGCGAGTTGAGGAGAAGCAGAGTGCAAATTAGAGCTGTAGGTCCACTTCTTGGCATTATAGATATAATACTTATACTGGACTCTGAAGGAACGCCGACTTAGGTTATTAAGAGACCTAAGGTGCTTTGATACTTATATTATAGTTACTTGTTTACAGTTAGAGAATAAATTTAGATTCGGCATGACCTCCTATTAAGTGTATCCTGTAGGGAGCAATGTTGGCAGTGTTATATTACCAATAATGGTAAATACTTAATTTGCACGTCCCTGTCATTGCTGAAATAATTGCTCGGACAATTAATCCTATTTTCAACAAATTTTATTGTATTTGTGGTTGGTACACTCCCGAAAGTTTACAATAATGATTTTGATTTTACATTACACTAACATGATTTCTAAATAGACAACATCGAGGGAAGCTAAGGCGATGGTCATAAGTGTAAAACTAACTAATAAGTCGACAATGCACAATCCAAGGTTTATTTTAATCCTTATTAACAGCCTCTTGCTGTGATTTTCAGTATGTGTTCAAATGAATCATTCGAAACCACCCTTTATAAAGTGCCTAGTGAATTGATATCTTAGTCCGGTAAAAAATGCTGAAATTTTGCTGCATGGCTCGTAAAACGTGGAATTGAAATCGTGGGGTTCCATACAAACTAATCTATTGTGACAAAAGTGTAAATTTAGCGCGAAAATTAAGATTGTAAGATTATAATATTTGTGAGCTTTTTAAACCATAGCATTCATTCTGGCTGAAAAGCAGTAGATACTAGATAATATTACCTATATATTATAAGTTAACGAATCATCATTTTTCAAATTATTTCAAAAATTTTTCCATTACTCGCAAAAAAATAGGCGGGAAGCTTTTTCTTGAAAGTTCCTCCATTTCGCCGTCTTATGCTAGTTTGTGTTATAGATTTGTTGGAGGATCAAATTCAAATGCTGCATTTATGATATTATATTCTACTAAGTCATCTTCCTCTGTACTGCTGTTCTCTGTGCTTTGCAAAAAGTGAGAAAAAATTATGTCTTCTGTGTGCACTGATGTTTCCTCTTCACGTATTAATTCCTCGTCCTCTGAATCCAATGTAAAATCCCTGAAAAAGTCTTGGACAATCATGAGCACTTCCTTTCGCACATTTTTGTCCAAGACTAAATCTTCTATGTCTTTGTGACATTTCATCCATTCCAGTCTTTTTGTTAGTTCCTCAATCTGGTGGGATGACAAAAGAGGTACTCCGGCAATGGGCGAATTCTTGAATTGTTCATGTAGATACTTTTCTGTTAATAAAAGAAGTTCCTCCTTGAAAAAAGACTTGCATTCTATCTCTACATGCGGCCGGCAATTCTCCTTTTTGGGTTGCTTGACATCCTGCTTGATTATGTGGTTGAGAAAACCCAATACAATATTTTCTTTCCACATTGGTTTGCAATGGCAACAGCTCTTGCAATTCTGAAGGTCAGTATCGTCATTGCCTGCAAAATAAGGATGCGGTTGTAGTTCTTGTAGTCCATATTCCACAACTAGATATTATATTATGTACTTTTGGCGTGTATTAACGTTTTAGCGGACATCTTTTTAAAATTAAACGTTGACGAGCTTGGAAATGGGAACAATCGCCTGACGGCCATTGTTAACACAGTACTACAGTAGAAGCAGTATGTACAAATATCGGGGCACTTTCACAACTTGTCCATTTCTAACCCTACCTCGCTGCTTCGCTGCGTTTTTGTAAAACAAAAATGAATCGTGCTTAATAAAAAACAAATTACCTGAGAAGTGTTCTGAAATAATTTTTTTGAGGCATTGCTCCGAGCTTGACAAACAGAAATCTTTGAATTCAGGATCAGTATCCCGATGAATCTTCCTGTGACCGGGGAATAGAATTGCAAATCCCATTTGACCTTCTCTTCCACAGCGTCCTGGTTAGTTATATTAATAGAATATATTATTCCGGTATCAGGTCATAGTACCTACATTATAAAACATGCCGTAGCTAAATAGATAAATAGACCGTACTTCATAGGTACTGAGATATCACACCACAATACTTGCTTATCTGTTTTCAACTGTACTAAACTACTGAATTTGATTGTAAACTCATCAATGGTAACTAGAACAGCATCAATTTTTGTATTCTTACCGCTCTTTTGTATAAACTCTTCAAATGACGTTGGCATACCAAGTTGGATAACGTATTTTGCACCTGAATATTTACCTATTTTGTCTTGACCAATAGAAGTTAAGAAATGCCAGTTTATGTGGTCAGATAAAAATATATATCCAAATATGTACGTCCTTGTTAGCAGTTGCAGTTTTATTTTATTAGAATTAAAATTTCGGTCCAAAAGGCCGGATGAAAAGCGGAAGAATAATGCAACGTTGGTCTTTGACCTGTATGAAAAAGTGTTGGTAAAATGAATATTAATTCTTAGGTACTGTAGCCGTTTCAGCGAAAATATAAGGCATTTGATGTATAAATATAAAAAGATAAAAGCAGTCGATGTATAACCTTTTATATTGACCCCCATGCTAAGTGTGCTTGTTGCTATTATTATCTTCCTGGTACCCTCTGGATTTTGTATGTCTTCCATTATTTCTTCCTTCACTGTGCGATCGGTCTCTGATGTTAGAACCTGTTAATTGGAAATCATTATTCGGGAATCAGCTGATGTCACACTTCATATCTAGGAGGAGAGCGAGAAGCTCTATTCTAAAAATTGATTTTAAAATCCGAGGTTTCTGACTGTAATCGATCGGTTTAATTGACTTGAAATTAGATTTTAACTAACAGTAGTAAGTGGTTTTAGAATATCGCTAAAGGAGCTGTCTGATATGTCTCTGTACAGTTTCCCACACTCTTCAAGGGTAGTACAGAAGATCACTAATCTTCCGGGATTAGTTTTTTCTTCAACTTCTGACGAAAAAGCAAGAAGTGTAGGGAAAAAGTTGAACTGCTGATCCTTCTTCATTATAGAAATGTGTGTGTTACTATTCAGTGGAGTTTTGTGTATCATGTAGGTATTCTTCTTAGTTAAACCTAAGTGTCTCATCACCGCATTCATTGTTTGCGTCGTTAAAGTTGCTGTAAGACAAATAAGGACCATATTATCCTGAAATATAGTATCATCTTTTAATTAAGATGACCTCTCTAATTTAAAAAGTTAAAAGGTCATCAGAGTTAATTTGTCCAAAACATAGAAATGCAGATTGTACATAAGACCATTCTGCTTAGTGTCTATATAATCACTCGATTTTTTAAAAGTGCCTCGAAAATACTTGATATTTGTAAGGGCAAAGATCCGAAAGATTCGCGATGATTTGACAAGCAATTGACTACTAAACAACGAACCTCGCAATTAATGAAAAGATCCCGGAGCTTTGTGAATGTTTCACGAAATGGAAGATTTTCCTTGTCTCCCAATCCACCCCAAAACTTTAGGAGGTGAACCTGTAAACACTTACTTGTAAGCTTGTAGTATGGTCAATGATCAGTAATATTGTTGCGAAATACACGGCATTTTTTTCAGTCCTCGTTTAAAAACATTTTTACCTCGACAACCACCAGTTTTGAAATGATTTTAAATTCAAGTGCAAACTTATAGTCAACTTGAATCTAAAGACTAAGATGGAACTAATTATGCATGAAGAATGAAGATAATAATGACATTTGCAATTTCGTTAATGCAAGTAAAGAAATGAAAATAAAGAAATAGCCTACCTCGTCTATAACAATATACCGTATCTTTTTAGCAATCGTACTGTAGATCTCTGCAGGATGACAATACCTTAGTGGCGGAAATTATGATGCGTACTGCCGTAGTAATTTTATTTTGCAATTTGCATAACTACCTGTAGTGGTATTGTTGCTGTTATTGCACGAGGCATTGCCGAGTGCTCATTACAGCACTAATCACACGAGGCGAAGCCGAGTTTGATTAGAGCACTAATTGTACGAGGCGAAGCCGAGTGCAATTAGTGCAACAATACCACTTGGGGAGTTAGATTAGCGTATTATACCACGACACAAAATGGTCACAATATAAACCAGTGCACAAATAGTAATTGCTTATCAGTAAGGAAAACTACCTTCGTATGGAGATATTGCACTCGTGCATATTTAGATATTTTGATATTGCACTCAGGCATATGTAGATATTTTGATATTGCACTCGTGCAAATGTCAGATATCTGAGAGTGCAATATGCCCTTCTCTGTGGTTATCTGCACTGGAGTGGTATAATATTCATAATAGCATTGATCAAAAATAAAGGAATGGAATTCCTAGTCATGTGATTATGGAAATAATTCTACGAGGCGTAGCCGACAACGTGTGCAATTGTTGTGCTTATTGCACGAAGAGGACCCGAGTGTTATAAGCACAATGATAGTTACACGAAGAGGAGGCGAGTGCAATTATTTTCAATGTACCACTCCCGTGCAAATTACTCCCATGCAGATAGAAGGAGAGTGTAACTAGTATTTCATGGGCGTGCATATTTAGTAATTTGTAAATACACTTTACACTTACACGCACATAGAAATTTAGTTATTGTGTTTAATTCGTTTTTTTTATTTTTTAATATATCCTTCATGTATTAAAATGGCTGGATTTGCTAGGATTTGCCATATTTTGAATATTTAACTAATATTCTAACATTCTACATCCACATTCCGTTGATCTATTTCTCCATAAATTTCACAAATTACGTATCAGTCCACCGTGTCGTGGTACAATGCACTAATCTTACGCCCCCTAGTGGTATTATTGCACTAATTTCACTCGGCTTCTCCTCGTGAAATAAGTGGTACTAATCAAACTTGGCTTCTCCTTGAGTGATCAGTGAGTTATTAATGTAACTTTCACTCAGCTTCGCTACCTGCAATTACAGCAGCACTACCACTATGTGCCGTTAGATTAGCGTACACCTACACAATCGTATTTATTAGGAATCCTATTACTGCATAATTATTATTGTAAGACAACTTACCTACTCTTTCCATTTTCTGTAAATAGTGTCTCAGGTAAGGTTATCAGCACTCTAGGACCATCGATATGTCCATCCTCAACATCTCCCTCTATTAAGCTTTCTAAGTTTGTGGTACTTATCTCAAACTGCAATAAAAAATTTTGGTCTAATCAATATTATCAAAAAGCTCTTGAATTACAATAGTTTGGTACTGAATAAATTCTCGAATCATTTTCAATATGCTCTTCCTGGCATAGAAGAGCATATTGAAAATGGAACCAGTCAATTAATTATCCGATTAAAAACAAGATTATTTTCAATTGTTGCTGTGCTGTTTCTACAGTATCATAGAGGAACTTATTACCTTTTCCAAGGTTGCTCTATGATCTTCCATTAGAGCCAATAAGGGAACCACGAGAAGTGTCCAGCTTTGTTTCCTTTCAATTTGTTCCGCTAAAACCGCTCCGATGAAAATGAGGCTCTTTCCAGAACCTGTATGGTTTGTATGGATTCATATAAAATATTGCGCTAGTGATGCATCAAAGTGAAAACTCTTAAATATTATTCTTCAATCATGAAGTTGATGCATATTACTGAATTCTACCACCGCTGTTGAAAGTGCAGATTTCAATAATAAAAAAGAAGTTAATTGAACCAGCACAGCAGTACCTATGTATTTAGATGAACTCTACAAGCTAACATTCCACATAATAATCGATATCTAAATTTGGAAAATTGCACCATTTAAGCAGTCTTAATCTTATTTAAGATGATCTGAAGTTTAGGTGAATAACTTTAACTGAACGAGGGTATGTATACAGGAGCTTTCTAAAATGGTGTGATTATCGTCGTCAATTGAAATTACCCGTTGGAAGCCTTGCAAAAATGTTCTTCCTCTTGCAAACTGCATTGTAGATGCAGTTCCTTTGATATGGCGTTGGATCAATGTCATTATCTAACTCTTTTATAAGCGCGTACGTTTCTGAAAAATAATTGTATCATTAAAATAATTGAATGTTCTCACAAATATTTATGATCATACAGGAACTATTAATCAAATCCTGCACTGCGTAAGATCAGTGAACATACTTTTCTTCGGTTTTCTTTATGAGTTTATGAAATATACCAAATACCGGGTGGGCCAAAAAGAACGTTACAAAAGTAACGCGCTGTTACTTTGGTTGTGTTTGGACTTTCTTAATGAAACTTAGGGATGTCATAGGTATGTATGATACAATTTTGCACCAAAAATTTGAAATGTCTACCTCAAAAAATGTCTGAGTTATCAACGAAAAACCGGTTTATTTGCCATATCTCAGGTTCTGAGACTCAAAAATGTTAGCTACTCCAGGATCATATTGCCCACATATTGCCCGTAATATCCTGAAAGTTTCATCAAGATTGCTCAAAAAACCTCGGAGATATGCGCCTTTTTGTATCGCAGAAAGTGTACATAAAGCACAATTAAAGGGTACATTATGTAAGCTTGCATAGTTTTACATGTCCAAATATGGAGATAAGAACGGTGTTTGTTTACATTTTGTCTGCAGAGTGTATAAAAGCTTGCGTATACACGCTTTTTTGCGATACAAAAAGGCGCATATCTCCGAGGTTTTTTGAGCAATCGTGATGAAACTTTCAGGATATTACGGGCAATATGTGGGCAATATGATCCTGGAGTAGCTAACATTTTTGAGTCTCAGAAGCTGAGATATGGCAAATAAACCGGTTTTTCGTTGATAACTCAGACATTTTTTGAGGTAGACATTTCAAATTTTTGGTGCAAAATTGTATCATACATACCTATGACATCCCAAAGTTTCATTAAGAAACTCCAAACACAACCAAAGTTACAGCGCGTTACTTTTGTAACGTTCTTTTTGGCCCACCCGGTATCATATTGCGTACTATGGATGCAGTGTAATTAACTTTTGGCATGGACACAAATTTCTTGATTGAAACGTCGACCCTGGCTTAGCTATTGAAAATGTTACACACATTAGTTTGTTAGTTTCCGTTTTATAACCACTTTGTTTACCTAACCTAGCATAAATCATTTATTTGACAATTTACAACTCATAGCAAAACAAACAAGCGACGTACCTTCTAATGTACTCTTCTTGTTCTGGTTGGCTGGGTCGGCCATAAATTCCCTTTCTGAATATTTCACGTTAACTGTTAATATTCAAGTTAAAATCAATAAATAATATTCATAATATAAAAATCCACGGGGCACGGACCCATGATAGCCGGCGGGCCCCGAACTTTTTAAAGAGATTTAATGTACGCAATAGGCAGAAATTAATTCGAATTTAGAATTACCTTTTTCTGATGATTTAAACATGACTATGAAATTATAATAAATCAGTCATTACTCGATATTTGGCTCACTTGGGCCGTAAAATATTGTCATGGTAGTCGAAAATTGTCAAGAAGTGGCATAATAATATATATGTGGGTGAAATTTATGCGCAGCATCCAATCAAGTGTTTCTTTGAAGACGGATAAAAATTTTCGTCAGCACATGCGTTAGTGGAAACAAGTCAAAAAGGTACCTTTAGCACCCAGTAATCCCTTGCAATTCTGACCTAAGCTCATATCTTTGCCGAACGCCACACCTCTGGCCGACTGAAGATCTAGTAATTGCCAATACCGACCTTTCAGTACTTAAAAATAATAGTAAGGTCGAGTCTAATTTTTGTCATTTTAGTTCATGAAATTTCCTTAATAATTTAAATGATATATCTCATACTTATATACTGAAAATATTCAAATTTATAGATACTTTGTTTTCAGGAGAGTTTTGACGATGCGGTCGTGTACCTTGTTTACTTGCTGCTCAGGAAGAAACGGTATGTTGAAAACCTTACAACATATATATTATATAGTACTGATAGTAGGCACTGAGGTAGATTTCTCTTCGCAGAATTTCCGTTACACTTCGGTGTCATAGACTTCTTTCTGTAAACTTGTCTTGGTTATGCAATGCATGATGTGTATTCCGGGGGGTTGTTGGCGGAAGCAGCTGTGCACCTAGACCTGACCGATTCTGCCAGTAGTCTATCAGAAAGAGGCTTTTTGTTGTGCCATACGCAGCATAGAAACATTATCACGACCGGGATTGAAATCATTGCTGCACCTACAGCAAATACTACTTCAAAGTTGGAAAAGAAGGGTGACTTCATAACGCCTGCCTCCAAATTATCCAAGCTGTTTCTTAAGTTGAACAACTGTTTATTCAAAAACAGACCAAGGTTATTTGTTGGGGCCGTTTGCCGGAATATGTAACTGATGTACTCACTGTATGAAACATTGTGAGAAATAGTCTGTATGTATGTCGGATTTGACGGGCAGTGGTAAGTGTTATTACCTAGGTATACGGATTCGGTAATGTTCCAGGAGAGGAATGTGGTTCTTTCTCGTATTGCTTCTATCTTTCCGTTCTTCGGTTTATAATGTACTGGTTCATGGCCAATGCTAACGAAAATTCCCGCGTCAGTATTCAAGAAGCGCTCGGCACATTGCGACGGTACTAATGAGCACTTGTTGGATGCTTTCTGTAGGCAAGATGGTTGTGGCTTGATATGGCTTATAAGGCATGCATCCTCCCAAATCTGAAATAAACCATAATATTAACATGTAATAATCAAGATGGTTAATTTGCTAATCTATAATGCTAGACCTTACCTCTACGAGAATCAAAATTTGCGAACGAGGTGCCACAAAGGGGTGCCGAGTGAGTTATGCATTAGAATTGTTGATGCAGTAAAAATATCTAATTGTGATTCGTTGGAATTGATAGATGCGCGAAAAATTTTTGCTTTCCGAATTACGGGGATGGCCCATCGGGCCTTATAGTTTTTGTTATTGCATCAATGAATCCAACAAAATCTAAAAGTGTAGTAACCAATTGAAAGCTCGCTTTAGTGCGTTGAAATGAAAAACTATTGTTTAGACATCTGACCTGATTTCTGCTACAAAAATCTTGTTTGCTGTACCACTCCCCTGATTCGTCTACTTGGAGTACTTCACTGGGGCTAACAAACTCTGCACAGGTATTGTTCTCTCGATATCCTGAAGTCATATTGTTCATAAGTCCAATTTCCATTCCGTCGAACGAACTCGTTTGTCCAGAGCAAGTCGATGGCGAAGGAGTTTTGAAAAAACTCGAAAATTTAATTTTTACGAAAAAAGGGCGTGGGCCCCAACGCCCCTCATGGTGGCCGCATTTTTTTTTCTATATCTTTCTGATTTACCTTAGGTGTATTTATAAAGGTTGTAATTTGGGGATTTTTCGGAAACATCCCCATATTTTTACCCACCATGACAGTTCAAAATGACGTCATTATCATATGTTAACTAGAGTAATGACTTGAGAAAGATCCCCAAATTACAACCTACCAAATTTGTAAACACCAAAATTTTACTCCACATAAATACACCTCCTAAGGTATTATAACTTTCTTGCAACACAGTTAAGAAATGATTTTGATGCTTACTTGAAAACGAATTTCCAGCCACACATAGATAAATAAATTATATATTATGCATATAAAATACCGGGTGGTCCAAAATGAACGTTACAAAGTTAGCGCGCTGTATCTTTAGTTGTGTTTGAAATGTCTAACTCAAAAAAAGTTCGAGTTATCAACGAAAAACCGGTTTATTTTTCATATCTCAGTTTCTAAAAGTCAAAAATGTAGCTACTCCAGGATCATATTGCCCACATATTGCCCGTAATATCCCGAAAGTTTCATCAATATTTCTCAAAAAACCTCGAAGATATGCGCCTTTTTGTATTGCAAGAAGTGTACACAATACACATATCACAATTAAAGGGTACATTATGCAAGCTTGCAAAGTTTTACTGTATGTCAAATATTGAGATAAGCACGTTACTCTAGTAGCAGCGTGTAGTTGTGTATGCACTTCGATGTCCAGAATTTTTGACCATTGGAGGTTGTTCTCCAGGCAATTCTGGTCCAGAATCATCTAGGTACCACTTTTGTATCGCTAGACACATGCCTGTGGGGCCACGCCCATGCACCACGCCCTTAGGCGCGTATGGTGAAAATTTGTATCTCGGCCCAGGAAGGTCGTAGAAACTCGATTTGGGCTCAAACGAATCGCAAATGACCATATTTATATTAGACTTGTTAATAAACATATGCCTTAAAATGCTCAGGAAAAAAAAGTTATGAGCGAAAAACTGATTTTCGAGCCATGCGCGCGAGCCTCATATTGGGTAATTTTCATAAATCGGTACACGAAGGTCGTAAAGACTGCGTTCATAGCTCAAAAGCCCGAAATATTCATGTTTATATTCGACTTGTGAATAAACATATGCCCTGAAATGCTCACAAAATGAGTTATGGGCTGAAAACCGATTTTTTGGCCATTTGCCCTATCTGAATGGGGTAAATTAATTCAGTAAAATACCCTAATTTCAATTCAAAATCCTAAACGATTGCTTTTGAGCATTTAATGATATCTTGTGTCAAAAATTTATACATTATAAGATCCTCAGATGGCTATGGAAGCTCATCCAAGCTGTAATTCTTTCCAATATTTTAGATGCAAGCCATTTTGGGCATTTTTCGAATTGGGCATGGTTCTCAGCATCCATTTGAGATGTTATTGCTAAAATTATATGCAGTGTCACTATTTTAATCGGATGAAATCATACAGTTAAATGGGTTCATAGAACATGCCTACAACGCTCGTCAGTTCAAGTCCAGTTCTTTGATGATCTCCAGTGTGTCCACTTGGATGCAAGCAAACCCTCAATGGAATGCAGAATGTGGAAGCACCTACATTACTACAGTAAAATCAGTATAAAGACTGTTCACTGGATTACTAAGAAAAAGTTTGTGTATAGTTTATTTCGAAAATTCATCTTAATTTCATGCTGCTGATATGATGGATGATATTTAATGAATATGATAGTACCTATGATAGAAGCGTCCAGTCCTTGGGGCTTATCACTTACCAGTGGGCTAAAGTTGGGCAACAAACACCATGAGTGGACTTTTTGGAATAAAGCCATAAATGCAATAATATCAATGGAAATAGGATATTGTGAGCTAGGAAATGGTTTGCTATTGTTTAAGTATTTTAAATTCGATCAATCCATGTGTGAAACATACCTATTTTGGCTGCCACAGCCAGTTGGGCTCATATGTGTCGCAATTTAGCAATTACCGTAAATTTCAATGTCCAATGAATCTTAATATCTTAATATGAAAAACAATCCATCAAAATAATTTTCTATGTCAAAGTGACTTAAACATAATTGGACTGTAATTTCAAGGCTCTATTTTGGTGGTCAGTTACATCTAAATGGCTTGTAAAAAATAAACGATGGCCAGTTTCGTCTTGTATTCTGCTCAAGCGTAACTCCATAGTAATTTAAAATCATGTTAATAAACAATTTCAGCTCCTAGGTAGGCGGACTTTATAGCTAACGGACTTTATAGCTAAACCGGTCAAAATAGCTGAATTTTGATTTAGCTATATCGTCCGCAGTTCGGACTATTTAGCTAAATCTTTCTAGCTGTCCCTCCTCCCCTATCAGTTTAGGTGTTTCGCTATATAGTCCTCGATTCGGACTATTTAGCTAAATCTGTATCAAAGCTGTTCCTCCCTCCGGCCCTCCCCATTCAATTTATACGATTTAAGTTAAACGGGGTTCGAACACTACGGCACAGGACTGTAGAGCACTGGACCCTACGGCACAAGAAACTACGGCACAGGACTCTTGGGCACACTTTTCAGTTTTGGGGCGACGCTACGGCACACTTTGGTTTTAGAGTGGACTCTGCGGCATATTCTAGGGCAGGGTTGCAGTGAGGGGACAATTTTTGACTTTTGTCCATAACGACAGATGCCTCTCATCAGAGATTCTGCGTGTCAGCTGACCTCATTAGGATTCCGGGACTCATCAGGAACACTCGCTAGAATCTACCGTAGATACAGCTTGTTTGCTGACCTTATTAGAATTCCGTGCCCATGAGAAGAGTATTAAGACTTGCATGCACATAAACTTGGCACCATGGGGAGAATCTTATGACTTAATTGCAATAACCTAGGCACCTAGTATAAGAGATGCCTCTTTGCAGGATCCAACCATCAAATCCATTTTTTCGCTATCAATGTACAACAACGAAGAAGTCAAGTTAGTTGAGGGCGGCCGTCGGACAGCTCTGGGTGTCGTGAGGAACTTCGCTCCTTAAACCATCATGAGATCATGGTGAACTACATATCCTTCGACGGGATAGAAGGGGTACACTGGTCTGCGTACCTGGGTCAGACGGTTTATGATAGGGCCCTGAATGGGACATTGATGTTCTCTGATCAGGTGCTACATCGTATCACCACGATACATGTTCTCTGATCATGTGATATATCGTATCGCTGCGACATATTAGATACAGTGGTCATCTGGTTAACAGCTGTGAATCGCTACACCGACACGGGATCATGTGGTCTGGTTAGGTGGAATCGTATGGTTTGATCAGCTATGGCAAAGCGTAGAGCATTACCTTAGTACCAGAAATATAGGCGACAAGAAATTAAGGCGATTTTGGAAAAATCGTCTTAATTTCTTGTCGCCTTAATATCTTGTCGTCTAAATATCTAGTCGTCTTAATTTTTAAAAAGACTTTTTTCTCAGTTATTTTTCCTCCCCAATCGACTTTTTTTAATTTAGCAACATAATAAATAACTTAATAGCCAGTTATCAGTGCAACTTCTGGTATCATTGCACTGTGGCACGATGTTAAGATGCCGGTATTGACTCTAGAATGTTGATTGACTCGTTTCAAAAAGCTAAGGATAATATGATGTACTGTATTTTGAAGGCCCACTCAACAACATTTTTTTGCATTTTCGTTCAATT
This sequence comes from Beroe forskalii, assembly GCA_011033025.1. Lineage (NCBI taxonomy): Eukaryota > Metazoa > Ctenophora > Nuda > Beroida > Beroidae > Beroe > Beroe forskalii. The sequence continues at coordinate 51,739 of WFMF01000691.1, read as the reverse complement.
TCATACTCATATTCATATCATAGCCATTTTATTTTTAGATGGAAAAAATCGTTTATTTTCGGAAAAAACTTCAATTTGAATTTCAGGAAAAATCGCCTTAATATCTTGTCGCCTTGATATCTTGCGCCTTAATTATTAGTCGCCTATATTTCTGGTACTAAGGTATACCCATACCGAGGAAGGCATTCAACCTATACTGAGGAACAGTAAGGTCAGATTTAGCTATATCGTCCGCAGTTCGGACTATTCAGCTAACGGACTAAATAGCTAGAGCTAGGACTTTAAAGCTAAATCTACAGAATAATTTAGCTATATAGTCCTACAATCCAGCTCCTAATCGGTCAGATCTATGTCTCAAGCACTTCAAAGCATGAAACTATTCAAGTATAAACTATAGGTCTTTAGTATTACAGATAACTAGATAAGCAGATAGAAAACTATTGATTTGTAATGCACTTGGTTTGCTGTTTCCTATGTAAGTTGGATTAAATGATTACATGATCCCGAATTAGGCAAAATTGAGAGTCTACTGCCTTTGGTGCTCGAATTGGGCATGAGGGAATACAATGGAATCCGGATTCCTTTGTAAAAAGCATTTATCTGGCTCATCCATTTTGAACTTATAGAACTATCTATCTTGTATCTTTTAATCCATAACTGGGATCTTCCAGCCTTCATTCCGTTCCATTGGGATCTTTCTGATTTTCAATTTATTGATCTTCAATTTAGTGATTATGACTTTCTATTAAGTGATTTTCAATTAAGGACGATAATAAAGGAGCTTCATTTTCTTATTTGAGCCCATTAGACAGCCATGATGACTTGATATTTCTATTAATGTAATTGGAATTATCATAGTTATTCATTCACTTGAAAAATCCTGCACACCATCCTCATACCCAGGATCTTTTAATCCTGAACCACTATCGATACCACTACAACACTGACTGCATTCCTCATTTTGTTGTAATATTATTACTAATACATAATTGAGGCTTCCATACTGACTTCCAATCATTAGCCCCATGAATTATCCATAGGCTAATAATCCATGGATTATCTAGTGGGCAGATTTGAAAAGTCCACTCATGGTGTTTGTTGCCCAACCCCAGCCCACCGGCAAGTGACAAGCCCAAGGACCGGACGCCTCCATCATAGGCACTATCATATTCACCAAATATCATCCATCATATCATTTCAGCAGCATGAAACCGAGATGAATTTTCGAAATAAACTATACATTATACACAAACTTTTTCTGAGCAATCCAGTGAACAATCTTTATACCTACTGATTTTAGTGATGTAGTTGCTTCCACATTCTGCATTCCATTGAGAGTTTACTTGCATCCAAGTGGACACACTGGAGATCATCAAAGAACTGGACTTGAACTGACGAGCGCTGTTGGCATGTTCTATGAACCCATTTAACTGTATGATTTCATCCGATTGAAATAGTGACACTGCATATAATCATAGCAACAACATCTCAAATGGATGCTGAGAACCATGCCCAATTCGAAAAATGCCCAAAATTGCTTGCATCTAAAATATCGGAAAGAATTACAGCTTGGATGAGCTTCCATAGCCATCTGAGGATCTTATAATGTATAAATTTTTGACACAAGAGATCATTAAATGCTCAAAAGCAATCGTTTAGGATTTTGAATTGAAATTAGGATGTTTTACTGAATTAATTTACCCCATTCAGATAGGGCAAATGGCCAAAAAATCGGTTTTCAGCCCATAACTCATTTTGTGAGCATTTCAGGGCATATGTTTATTCACAAGTCGAATATAAACATGAATATTTCTGCTTCTTTTGAGCTATGAACGCAGTCTTTACGACCTTCGTGTACCGATTTATGAAAATTACCCAATATGAGGCTCGCGCATGGCTCGAAAATCAGTTTTTCGCTCATAACTTTTTTTCCTGAGCATTTTAAGGCATATGTTTATTAACAAGTCTAATATAAATATGGTCATTGCGATTCGTTTGAGCCCAAAATCGAGTTTCTACGACCTTCCTGGGCCGAGATACAAATTTTTCATATACAGCTTCTAAGGGCGTGGCATGGGCGTGGCCCCACAGGCATGTGTCTAAAGGATACAAAAGTGGTACCTGGGGATGATTCTGGACCAGAATTGCCTGGAGAACAACCTCCAATGGTCAAAAATTCTGGACATCGAAGTGCATACACAACTACACGCTGCTACTAGAGTACGTGTTTGTTTACATTTTATCTGCAGAGTGTGTAAAAGCTTGCGTGTACACACTCTATTCCCTCCAATTTAGACGAATTTTATTCTGAAGTTTCTATAGGGAACCAGATGCTCATCGGTTTATATGTAAAATTTTATTGCTGTGGAAGAATTCCGATAAGTGACATAGGTTTACACTTATATATACCCACGTACGATGGCCTTTGATTTTGGTTGTTCTACCTCAATAGGTTCGTTATTGAAAAACAGAAAAGCTTACCTAATTGTTGAACCCTCCGAACAGAGAAAACTTCGGTGATGACTGGATACCATAATCGAAATTTCATAACCACTTCTTCGTCTTTTATTTCCACTTCAATAAACTCTATTTTTCCCACCTGAAGATCCACGTTAACGAATCATTAATTGAAAACAATTCATGCATATGATTAATGATTAATGCGAGTTAAGTCATCGATGTTCTGTTTTAACCGGTATCACCAGTTGAATAATTCTGCGAAAACATAAACCTGGGTGACTAACTGATTACCGGAATCCCAACTAATCTACTTTGTATTTTCACAATTTTTATCATGATCAACCTAGTTTGATTTATTTTTCTACTTAATACCTTATAGAACATTCCAGGATCTCTTTTGAATACACTATTTACCAGCAAGTCATCATTGTCTACAGTATGAGAGAGTATAACATTCCTGAAATGAAGCGGATTTTATATCCAATGTGATCCAGGCCTTATTAAAATTTTGATAAACGACAAAGTCAACTAAGAATTGAAGGCTATTAAAGAGTTAAAGTATTAATATTAAATATTTAATATGTGACCTATGCCACCCGCCCATTGAGTGATAACGCTAGTGGACTTCGATGTTCATACAACGTGACAAACAAACAACACCCTAAGGCTTCAATCAGACTCCACACAAAATGGAGTGCTCCGCCTTCGGCCTTAATTTTCAGACCCATCCAAGTTTGTGTGTGTGACTCAGGCATTTCAATTTGAATATTGACATACTGAGTGATTAGGTATTGCTGTTGGCTGGGTTGATTGATCAGATTGTATCGTAGAATGTTTTTGATAAATCTTTTTTTGTCAAAAACCTTCTGACTAATGAAGTCTTACTTGGGCTGAATTCGTTGGCAGTTACTCTTCCTTCTGTCCTTCCTTGTCTAATAAGTCGAAGCATATCTTTCATGGTTGCTCTGTAACGGCGTATGTTTTCCTCTTGGATGCGTCTAAACTTCTCAAGGTTAAGTTCACAGGCCAGCAACCACGTTACCGAGTTTTGGGTATCCTCTGTTTTAGTAATTGCCAATATTACCGCTTTATTGAAATCATACTGAAATTTTTCATCTATAAGGAAAATATTTGCAAGCTTCTAACTTATTTAAACATCTATTTGCAGGCCCAAATACAGGTATAATTCGTAAGTGCACGTAAATTATGTCTGTCTGTGCGGGCGCGCCGAATGAAATCTGACCTTGCCAAGAAATAATCAAGAAAAACGGAGGCTAAAGGGAGAAAAGGGGCATCGTTGCTATGAAAAACCCACTTTTTGCACGTGCAGATCATGATCAATTCTCTGAGAGCCCTAATTTCTATCACGCTACTACATTGACAAAAATGACAATTTTGGACGGCATTTTCATGTTGTCAAACCTGCTTCTCTAGAGTTTCCAGAAGTTCAGATGAAGGAGTGCCCAATTGGAACAGGTCTCGCTTCGTTCTATTGCTGAAACCTAATAAGAGTTCAGCTGACAGCATATGTAGTGACTGTCATGATGACATTGAAGCACAAACAGTACGGAAACGACGCAAATAGTACGTAAGCAACCGAGCCCAGGTTCTAGCCAAGACCGAGGCCACTATAATATAAAAATTTGAATTATTTTTATTATTATTATATTACCATGATTTTCTGTAAAACTATTTTAAAAGTATCTTTTGCCAATTGAATCGATTATTTGGTTAATTTCTTATGTCAAATTTTAACCCAGTGAAAATTTCCGTTTGTTAGACCCTTAAATTCAGCCTTAGTTCTGAAATAAAACATCAAATTCTGGCAAATCAACAGAAGTCCGCAAAATGAAGCAGCAGTTTGCCGAGGCCGAGTTTCAAATTAAGAGCCGATTTTGGCCGAGGCCGAAGCCAAGTACTCGGTCGCTTCCTGAAGACAAAACATTGACATCTTCGTAACATCAAAATTATTCAAATTCAATCGACAGAGAAAGTTAAGGCTATAAACTGGATTTTAAGGCGCATATGGTCGATTGTAATGATGTAGAATCGAGTTGAAACTTGAAAGGGTCTGGGGTGGTTTGAAGATGTTTAGGTCGCATTTCAATTTAGGTATAGCCATAGTGTCCTGGGAATGACCCTTTATCGCTATACGGAAAGAACCCTAATTTATATATGGTCAAAAACAAGGCCTCATGTCTATGAGCTATGCTAACTTTGCATAATATTTTCATGCCTCACGCCGCGTCACCATCATATGATATGCCAAATAGCTGTATAAAATTCCTTTCAATAGAAAAAGAGCAAACTGTTTCAGAAATACCTGTTCCTTCTCTCACATGCAAAACTTCGATCAACTCTCTAGTATCATCATCGACTGTAGTTAGTTCATCTTTTAAGTCACCAACAGCTGAAACGATTAATTGAAATTAACATTGTATTTTTACTCCCCTCTGTTCCAGTATTCTCGCCTTTCCTAAAAAATTAAAAACAATTTTTACTCCAATGCTCCAAAGGTTTTTTTTGGAATCTGTATCAATTCTAAAATAATACCACTTTTTTGAATACTGTTTAATAAAGGCCCTCCCCAACGTCGGAGCTCGTACGGTGTTTTCCCAAGTTGTCTCGGGCTTTCACGGTTTTGCTTTCACAGGTTTTGGGGTTTGGTTTTTCGGGGTTTTGCGGGTTTTGGGCTTTTTCGGTTTTTCGGCCGGTTTTTTTGGGTTTTGGGTTTTACGGGCTTTTGCGTGTTTTAATGGGTTTTGGGTTTTTTGCGGGCTTTCGCGGGTTTTACAGGCTTTTGCGGGTTTTACGGATTTTGCGGTTTTTGCGGGTTTTACGATTTTGCGGGTTTTACGGGCTTTGCCGGTTTTACGGGCTTTTGCGGGTTTTAAGGGCTTTTGTGAACTGTGTAAAATGTGTATCTTTCATATAATACTGAGTTTTGATACTGAATTTTTTTGAATTTTATTATTCAGCAAATATTATTTCATACTTATTTATTTATTATCTCGTTATCTATTATATTGCTTAAGGGGGCCGGGGGGGTCTGAGGTCGATTTTCGGTTTTTGTTGTTTCTAATAGAGGCTGAACGCCAGCTACTAGTAGGTTTTACCCCATGAAAAAATGTTGTTCCTAGCCAAAGTTATAAATTTTTCAAATCGCGAGTTCGCCTGTAATTACAGTCTTGCGCAAACTTCTGACGATTTGCCGAAAATAAACTTTAAAATCTATCTCCTCCTACAGCTTTTGAGAAAACCCTTGAAACTTAGTAGTTATGTTCTAGGGCATAAAACAAACTTTGAATCGAGCCGATTTTTGATTTAGGCCTCAGAGGTCCTTCAGACCCCGGGAGCCATGGTTTCTTCCTACAAACTGGTGAGTGTTGTAGGTCCTTCAGACCCCGGGAGCCATGGTGTCCTACAACTGGTGAGTTGTAGGTCCTTCAGACCCCCGGGAGCCATGGTGTCTTCCTACAAACTGGTGAGTGTTGTAGGTCCTTCAGACCCCGGGAGCCATGGTTTCTTCCTACAAACTGGTGAGTGTTGTAGGTCCTTCAGACCCCTGGAGCCATGGTGTCTTCCTACAAACAGAGTGTTGTAGGTCCTTCAGACCCCGGGAGCCATGGTGTCTTCCTACAAACTGGTGAGTGTTGTAGAGTAGGTCCTTCAGAAGGTCCTTGAGCCATGGTGTCTTCCTACAAACTGGTGAGTGTTGTAGGTCCTTTAGACCCCGGAGCCATGGTGTCTTCCTACAAACTGGTGAGTGTTGTCCTTCAGACCCCGGGAGCCATGGTGTCCTCACAAACTGGTGAGTGTGTAGGTCCTTCAGACCCCCTGGAGCCATGGTGTCTTCCTACAAACTGGTAAGTGTTGTAGGTCCTTCAGACCCCCGGGAGCCATGGTGTCTTCCTACAAACTGGTAAGTGCTGAAGGTCCTTTAGACCCCCGGGAGCCATGGTGTCTTCCTACAAACTGGTGAGTGTTGAAGGTCCTTCAGACCCCCGGGAGCCATGGTGTCTTCCTACAAACTGGTAAGTGTTGTAGGTCCTTCAGACCCCCGGGAGCCATGGTGTCTTCCTACAAACTGGTAAGTGTTGTAGGTCCTTCAGACCCCCGGGAGCCATGGTGTCTTCCTACAAACTGGGTCCTTCAGACCCCCGGGAGCCATGGTGTCTTCCTACAAACTGGTGAGTGTTGTAGGTCCTTCAGACCCCCGGGAGCCATGGTTTCTTCTTACAAACTGGTGAGTGCTGTAGGTCCTTTAGACCCCCAGGAGCCATGGTGTCTTCCTACAAACTGGTAAGTGCTGTAGGTCCTTCAGACCCCCGGGAGCCATGGTTTCTTCCTACAAACTGGTGAGTGTTGTAGGTCCTTCAGACCCCCGGAGCCATGGTGTCTTCCTACAAACTGGTGAGTGTTGTAGGTCCTTCAGACCCCCGGGAGCCATGGTTTCTTCCTGGTGAGTGTTGAAGGTCCTTAGGAGCCATGGTGTCTTCCTACAAACTGGTGAGTGTTGAAGGTGCCTCCCATTGTTCGACTAAGTGTAGGTACGTGAATGAAGACCTTAAAGATAAATATGCCCTGATTGGGAGACACTAATCCATATTCATAACTTCATAACTCTCACTTACTAATATGTTGAACAGAGGAAATAAAACGGAATAGAAATCTTACAAAAGCTCAATCATACGACTTCATAGTATCTCTACACTGCAGCTCTAAAAAAGGTTTATGCCCCTGACTTCCCACTTCCCAGTTCCCCCCAGTGCGAACTAAGTGTTTACCCAACTCTCAGGAAGACCAGTGTTTTGAGATATACCACGCCACATTTGAAGACCCTTCCTTCCAGTCCTATCACAGTCGGCTGCAGACCTTTATCATCTGGTATATTGATGCTGCTAGCTACATTGATGACGAGGACACAGCCTGGAGCTTGTATACTTTGTTTGAGAGGGTTACTTCTTCAGGACTAACCAGGTATCGCAGCATTTTCATGACCTAAGATAGTCAGTCCATCATATTCTGTTAACCTAGCATCCTTTAGGCAAGTACTCTATAGCCAGTCCATCATATTCTGTTTACCTAGCATCCTTTAGGCAAGTACTCTATAGCCAGTCCATCATTCTGTTAACCTAGCATCCTCTAGGCAAGTAATCTATAACCAGTCCATCATATTCTGTTAACCTAGCATCCTCTAGGCAAGTAATCTATAGCCAGTCCATCATATTCTGTTTACCTAGCATCCTTTAGGCAAGAGGAAAGTAAAACACCTCATTATTATAACTCCATAACCCCCCCCAGGTATCGCAGCATTGGGTTCCTCTCCTGCTACAACTACTACTACTACCCCAACAAGAAGCGGCCCCGCATCAGTCAGGTCCTCATCCTGCCTCCCTACCAGAAGTGTGGGCACGGTGCCAAGTTACTCTCTGCCATGTACGACCACGCCTGCAGCGACCCAGCTGTGTACGATATCACAGTAGAGGATCCTTCAGAGAACTTCACCAGACTTCGCAACTTCGTGGATTCCCTCAAGTGCATGTCCCTCCCTTCCTTCAGACCTGAACACCTCAAGAACGGCTTCTCTAAGGTGGGTTAGAACACCTCAGAACGGCTTTTCTAAGGTGGGTTAGAACGCCTCAAGAACGGCTTCTCTAAGGTGGGTTTGAACACCTCCAGAACGGCTTTTCTAAGGTGGGTTAGAACGCCTCAAGAACGGCTTTTCTAAGGTGGGTTAGAACACCTCAAGAACGGCTTTTCTAAGGTGGGTTAGAACACCTCAAGAACGGCTTTTCTAAGGTGGGTTAGAACACCTCAAGAACGGCTTCTCTAAGGTGGGTTAGAACACCTCCAGAACGGCTTTTCTAAGAACGGCTTTTCTAAGGTGGGTTAGAACACCTCAAGAACGGCTTTTCTAAGGTGGGTTAGAACACCTCCAGAACGGCTTTTCTAAGGGGTGGGTTAGAACACCTCAAGAACGGCTTTTCTAAGGTGGGTTAGAACACCTCAAGAACGGCTTTTCTCTAAGAAGGTGGGTTAGAACACCTCAAGAACGGCTTTTCTAAGGTGGGTTAGAACACCTCCAGAACGGCTTTTCTAAGGTGGGTTAGAACCTCAAGAACGGCTTTTCTAAGGTGGGTTAGAACACCTCAAGAACGGCTTTCGCTTTTCTAAGGTGGGTTAGAACACCTCAAGAACGGCTTTTCTAAGGTGGGTTAGAACACCTCAAGAACGGCTTTTCTAAGGTGGGTTTGAACACCTCAAGAACGGCTTTTCTAAGGGTTAGAACACCTCAAGAACGGCTTTTCTAAGGTGGGTTAGAACACCTCAAGAACGGCTTTTCTAAGGTGGGTTAGAACACCTCAAGAACGGCTTTTCTAAGGTGGGTTAGAACACCTCAAGAACGGCTTTTCTAAGGTGGGTTAGAACACCTCAAGAACGGCTTCTCTAAGGTGGGTTATAACACCTCAAGAACGGCTTGTGTTACACCTCAAGAACGGCTTTTCTAAGGTGGGTTAGAACACCTCAAGAACGGCTTTTCTAAGGTGGGTTAGAACACCTCAAGAACGGCTTTTCTAAGGTGGGTTAGAACACCTCAAGAACGGCTTTTCTAAGGTGGGTTAGAACACCTCAAGAACGGCTTTTCTAAGGTGGGTTAGAACACCTCCAGAACGGCTTCTCTAAGGTGGGTTAGAACACCTCCAGAACGGCTTTTCTAAGGTGGGTTAGAACACCTCAAGAACGGGTTCTCTAAGGTGGGTTAGAACACCTCAAGAACGGCTTTTCTAAGGTGGGTTATAACACCTCAAGAACGGCTTTTCTAAGGTGGGTTAGAACACCTCAAGAACGGCTTTTCTAAGGTGGGTTATAACACCTCAAGAACGGGTTCTCTTAGGTGGGGTGTGGGGTTGTAGTTTATAGTTCTTTAGACATTTAACAGGGTTGTTTATATACTCTGTTTACTGTTTAGCTGTTATCTTACGGTTCTGTATCTCTGTATTAATCTCACTGGGCACTGGGCTGTAAAGTGTAAAGTGTAGTCTCACTCTAACCCATCTTTTCTAAGAGAATGGTGAAGGAGGCAAGAGAGCAGTATAAGATCACTAAGACACAAGCCCGTAAGACCTACGAGATACTCCGGCTGAAAGCCACCAACATGTCAAACAGTGAGGAATACAGGAAGTACAGACTCGAGGTGAAGAGAAGACTCAACATTCCTTTCCAGAAAGAGAAGAAATCCATGCACAAACTACAGAGCTTCCTAAACCCCCAGGTTATACAGTTATACAGTGAGATTCACAGAAATAATCACAGAAAACCAGACGAATATATTTCCAAATACCAAACCCTACAACCTCTTAATCCTCTGACTACAACCTCCCTGTATCTGACTACAACCTCCCTGTATTTGACTACAACCTCCCTGTATCATGACCCTTTCCTCCCCAGGAGTTCGAAGCAGTGCTGCAGTCCAAGTCAGTGGAGAACCAACACGACTTCCTAGAGAAGTCCTACAGGGCACTGGAACTGGACTACAGGAAGGTCATAGAGCGCATCAGCGCTCATGTTTAGCACTGCTTTATTCCTTATAAGGAATAATGAGAGGGAATGCCATGTTTAGCAACACTTCTGTTGCGAGAATCTGAACCAGACTGCAACCTGTTGTTAGAAACTGTACCATCTCAACTATCCAGATGCCAAGGTTTAGGAAGACTGCAACCTGGTGTAAGAAACTGTACTACCTCAACTATCCAGATGCCACGAAGTGAACCTACCTGCAAGGTCTAGACAGCTTAAAGTGCCTGAATATATGTGCTACTACACAGTACATATATTTCCAGCAATTAGGGTACATCGTGTTACAGTACTGCACACTGTGTCATAATAACATTGAGTAATATACGGGACCAGTGTTCTCACAACACAACATGTACTGTACACCTTAGAGCAAGTGCAATGTGTACACCATGCAGTGCAATGTGTACAATGTGTACAATGTGTACAATAGTACAATGTGTACAATGTATAATGTGCTCACTTTATGCTGCATAGTATGTATCATGAGGTATGTGTAATGCTCTACATTGTGAGCTACTGTGTCTTTTTCCGTGCGGAATGTTAGGAAGAGAGAAAACATTGAGTTACTGAGTCACTGGTTGCAAGTGGCGTGGGTCGAAGTGGCCAGTCTTCAGCGGAGTTCACACATTGGAACTGTGGTCGCGTGTTTTGTACTAACGCACTAGTCACAATGTTGTGTCGCACTATTCACGATCAAGACTTAATTAATTAGCGTAGCTGGATGCTTTTTCTAAAACATACTTAGTAACAGTAATAGTCCTAACTCCTATTGCACAAGTCTTACCAGATGAAAAGCTACATAGTGTTCAGATTTCAAGGTTTGATCTGAGCTTCAATAAACTTTAATATTAATAACGTTACATTTTTTATTTATTATACATTTTTATTTTCATGAAATGTTATTTCTCAAATTTTCGGGAGTTCAATTTTTTAATAATAATCAATGATTATATTTGTTACGATTGTAATTGAACTACTCAATGCTTCATAAGACTACTTTTACTGTTTGGTATTTATTCAACTTAGTGATGATAACTTTTGTTGTATTTTATTCAATCTTTGATATCCCTCTAAATAGACTGTACTAAGGACAACCTAAGTTACTGAACATTCCATAGACATTGTAGCATGGATTGTTTGGGTTAGAACTTTAGAATCTCATTAACCCCTGTCCATTCCATAGAGTGTAGGATGGACTGTAGGATGAAGTGTAGTTGGTAATTTCAGCAGGATGTCAGAGACTGGAGACGACTCTGATGTGGTGTTTGAAGACAATGGAGACTACATCGAGACCAACCTAATCACAGAGGATGACATCAGGTGGGTCACATACACATCAGGAATCCTCATTATTCGAGTTGCATCCCCAGCTCCAAAGTTTCCTCATTACTCTGATCATTGTAACCTCCTGTTTCACTGCAACTCCTATCTTCTTATCTCTCCTACCTGTAACTCATCTCCTATCTTACTTATAAAGTCGCAGATTGTGTTTTTTCTTTGTACGTCACGCCCCATGGCAACGCGCGCGCAATGGGGGAATTGCACGTGCAGATTAATTGCGCGCGCGTACATTTCGGTTTAATGCTGGTTTGATTTCGGAGCTTCATAACTTTTGATGTGGTTGGAATTTTTTGATGCGGTAAAAAGTATTAAGTTGATTTGAAATTTGCGAACGAGGTGCTGCGTAGCAGCGCCGAGTGAGCTGTGTATTTGCAGGCCCAACGGGCCTGCTGGTCTCTAATATAATTTCGCAACCTCTGTTGTTTGTCGTAACGGCGGAAACATCTTCGGAACGCGCGCGCATTACGATTTGTGCGGGTTACCATGGTGACACGTGCACGGAGAATTGCGCGCGCGCTCATTTCTGTTAATGGTGTTTTGATTACGTTGCGCGATCTCTAATAACTTTTGAACGGATCGGGGGTTTTTGATGCAGTAAAATTTTTTCATGTCGATTTGAATTGTGGTTTTTGAAATTTGCGAACGATCTGCTGTTATCTCACAGGAGCTAGACTTCTGTGATTTTTCATCTCTTGTGTTTTCACAGGAAACGCTGATCCAGTGGCATTAAAATTTTGGTGGCTATCTCACACTATTGCAAAAGTGGCTGGTTTAAGTCTAATGTTAAGATGTCCTGTTTGCGTCGTATTTGTCTTTAGTTTTGGTCACCAGATTAAATTTCTACTGATGTATTTGTAAAAGGCTTTAAAGCTACATCAGACGGACTTTTTATGATGTCATTTCAGAGTCAGAATGACTTTTTTCATGAAGCAGAGCCAAAATTGTAAAATTTGTCACTAAGTAAAAAAGTCTTCCTGGCACTCATTCGAACCCACAATAACCGCGCTTGAACTCGATACCTTAGATCACTCAGTCATCACGGCGATGTACTCCAAAGAATTGGCAATACCTAATGACGCGCACTTTAGTCGAACGGAAAATTTTGCACGTAGAGCATTGAATTCAACTTTTGGCCATGGAATCACATTTTGAAGTTATACTGATTGTTTATCACTGAATTACTTTATACTCAACTCATTCAATTTGCCATTGGATATTGATGATTTCTGAATTCGATTTGATTCATGTTCCGTGAGTCAGTGACATGACCACAAAATCAAATAGTTACACTTTGCTGAATTGCTTAATGCTTATGATTTGCCTTTTTCCTGAGACGTAGAAGGCTGGTTTAAGTCTAATGTTAAGATGTCCGTTATTTGCGTCGTATTTGTCTTAGTTTTTGGTCACCAGATTAGAATTTCTACTGATGTATTTGTAAAAGGCTTTAAGCAGCATCAGACGGACTTTTATGATGTCATTTCGAGTCAGAATGACTTTTTTCATGAAGCAGAGCCAAAATTGTAAAATTTGTCACTAAGTAAAAAAGTCTTCCTGGCACTCATTCGAACCCACAATAACCGCGCTTGAACTCGATACCTTAGATCACTCAGTCATCGGCGATGTACTCCAAAAGAATTGGCAATACCTAATGACGCGCACTTTAGTCGAACGGAAAATTTTGCACGTAGAGCATTGAATTCAACTTTTGGCCATGGAATCACATTTTGAAGTTATACTGATTGTTTATCACTGAATTACTTTATACTCAACTCATTCAATTTGCCATTGGATATTGATGATTTCTGAATTCGATTTGATTCATGTTCCGTGAGTCAGTGACATGACCACAAATAATTACACTTTGCTGAATTGCTTAATGCTTATGATTTGCCTTTTTCCTGGGACGTAGAAGGCCCAACGGGCCTTCTAGTCTTCCTATCTTCTAACAGGAGCTAGACCGCATGTCTCTTATCTCTGTTATCTCACAGGAGCTAGACCGCATGTCTCTTATCTCTGTTATCTCACAGGAGCTAGACTGCATGTCTCTTATCTCTGTTATCTAACAAGAGCTAGACTGCATGTCTCTTATCTCTCTTATCTCACAGGAGCTAGACTGCATGTATCTTATCTCTCTTATCTCACAGGAGCTAGACTGCATGTCTCTTATTTCTGTTATCTCACAGGAGCTAGACTGCATGTCTCTTATCTCTCTTATCTCACAGGAGCTAGACTGCATGTCTCTTATCTCTGTTATCTCCCAGGAGCTAGACTGCATGTCTCTTATCTCTGTTATCTCACAGGAGCTTTGCATGTCTTACATCTCTATTCTCCAGGAGCTAGACTGCATGTCTCTTATCTCTGTTATCTCCCAGGAGCTAGACTGCATGTCTCTTATCTCTGTTATCTCACAGGAGCTAGACTGCATGTCTCTTATCTCTGTTATCTAACAAGAGCTAGACTGCATGTCTCTTATCTCTGTTATCTCACAGGAGCTAGACTGCATGTCTCTTATCTCTGTTATCTCCCAGGAGCTAGACTGCATGTCTCTTATCTCTCTTATCTCCCAGGAGCTAGACTGCATGTCTCTTATCTCTCTTATCTCACAGGAGCTAGACTGCATGCCTCTTATCTCTGTTATCTCCCAGGAGCTAGACTGCATGCCTCTTATCTCTGTTATCTCCCAGGAGCTAGACTGCATGTCTCTTATCTATCTTATCTCACAGGAGCTACAGGCTGCATGTGGCCACTGAGGAGGGGTCTAAAGGAGCGCCCTTACAAGAAGCACTACCAGCCATGGAGCTCGCTAAGATAATCTACAAAAGGAGGAAGCTCAAGCAAGAGGCTGACGAGGTAGTGCCTCACGAGGTATTAATGAGCGATTAATTAACGAATGAGAGTGTGTTATCGAACATTATCACACGAGGCGTCAGCCGAATTTGAAAATTTTCGATATCACACGATCCATGAGTTATAGAGCTGAACACAGTTCTTGTGTAAGCAGTGTTGTGTATTGTTGAAATACAAATAATTTACAATAGGTACACAATAGAAATCATTGACTCTAATTCTCTATTTAAAGTGGCAGTGAAAATCATGATATTATCAGATCTATAAATTTCGATTAGTACACCCTTATAACTTTATAATATGTTTCATTTAATGTCTATTTTATGACTGCAATTCCCTGTCTTTCTAGGCGGAAGAAAGAGAGAAGTCGATAGAAAAGCTGAAAGAAAAGCTGGGTAAGAAAAGAAGAAGAAAACGAGGGAGAAGTCGAAGTCTCCAAAGTCAAAGAGCAAGCGGCAGTATCGCAAGAAAAGCCCTGAAAGCAAAGCGCGTTCTAAGTCTCCTAGTCCGAGGAAATCGTCAAAGAGAAAATCCCGCTCTCGCAGCAGAACTCGCAAGAAATCCCGATCCCCCAGCAAAAAGAAATCCCCTAGCAGGAAAAAGTCCCGATCTCCGAGCAGGAAGAAGTCCCCGAGTAGAAAAAAGTCCAGATCTCCGAGCAAGTCGTCTAAGAACCGGAAGTCCCGTAAGAAGTCCAGAAGCAGAGAAAGAAGCAGGAAGCACAGAAGCAGAAGTGGAGGCAGAAGCAGACGGAGAGTGCGCAAAGTGTGGGAGAGCAAGTCCCGGTCCAGGTCCAGGTCGCATTCCAGAGGTTATTTTATTTCATTCCAGAGGTTATTTTATTAGTCTTTATCACATTCGGGGTCCAGTATTTTATGGAGAAAACGCAGGAATTTAAATACTCCGTGGGTTCGTTGAAGTTTCATGTCGGTTATTGTGAGTGAACCTAGAAGAATGAATGTGCTTCCTTATAAATCGTTCGCAGATAGAAGGGAACTTTATAGGTCCACCTCACTGCATTTGACATGTTTCTAGTTATTCTGACCCCCCTCTCTCCAGATAAAGACGAGTACATCAGGAAGTGCAAATCAGTACAGAACGGGCCTGACCTCCCTGAGTCACGCCCCATTGAGCGTCGCAGAAGACGCAGGTCGTCTCGATCTTCCAGGTCTTCTAGTGTAGAGCGTCCTGCGCGAGGCCTCCCCTCCTCCAGCTCCTACCTTGCGATAGAAGGTCCGGAGTGCGATAAGGCGCTAGTGACACTCTACCCCTCCGCCACCCCCTCATTAGGACTACCCACTCTAGACAGAGTGAGACTTCCTACTGCCCTGGCCCAGCAACTATTCCCTGTCTCATGTGGTTCAGAACATAAGGATGAGGAGGGGGAGGCAGAGAAACAAGCCAGTCTGCTCGCTATTGAGGGGGCAGCAGCCGAGGGGGGTAAAAAGGAGGAGGAAGAGAAGAAACCGGTGAGTGGCAGTGTTTGAAATGATGTGGTGTAACAGGGTGTATTGTAGTAGGGTGAAGTATGGTGTAACAGGGTGTAGCGAACTTGTAGATTAGGAACACTGTCATTATACACGGTCCTGTTAGCAAAAACTTCGCACGAGTCAACAGATACAATGTCAGGCGATGCGACACAGCTGCGAAAAGTGGCAAAAAATGGCAAAATTTATACTTTTTACGTACGGCGCGACGACATTTTAGTGATTTGAGTGATGATGAAATCATTTGTTGCACGTACGAACGCGCACGCGCATTTGTAGATTTGTTGTAATTGTGTACGCGCAGTGTACAAATTGCCATTTGAAGATGTTGTGCAATTATACTTTAAACTTTTAAATTTAAGCTTGGTATGTTTCAGCCCACGTTGTCAGAAATCATGCAGATGCGAATAGAAGCTAACAAGTTGCTGGTTAAAAACCCGAGCGATGCGACAGCTAAAAAGATACTGCACGAGGCGCAGATACTGGTTCGTATTTCACTGTTTGTAACCGCTGCCATGTAGATATATTCAACCTGTTTGAATGATACGTGCATTGTGAAGCCAGGTAATGGGTAGTATTGGTTGTTAGATTGATTATTGAGACAGTGAGACATTACTCCTACTACTGATGAATAGGTGGCAAGCAGTTTCTGCCAGAAACACTGGAGGGAGATATACTGGCGCCACACTGGCTACTCCAATGCCTAAGGAAATGATAGACTCCCATCACCCTCTTACTTGGGCCAGAAAGGTACCTTCTCGTTATCTGAACATGAGTCTTATGAATCAATGCGTTGTGCATTGCTTCAAATGAAGGCCTCACCATGAATTTTGATCGCATATTGAAGTGATGGTGATTGTCTGATCATGTATAGCTGATTAGTGAATAGCTTATTCGTGTCGGGTGGCTAGCACTTTGTCTTTAATCATTTACTATTTTACTCCCTATCCCCCATACACACAACTAATTTGTGAGATTTTACCTTGCATGTGTTTCAGGACATGTTCATGAACCTAGCGCCTGTGACAGAGAGTCCTGGAATGCAGCTGATGATGAAGATGGGCTGGAGTTCAGGGAAGGGTTTGGGGAAGGAAGAAAGCGGCGATGTGAACCCCCTCCTACTTTCTGTAAAAACTGACAGGAAAGGTACGCATTGCGCGGGGTTTGTTACTCTTCCTAACTTAGGTATTCGTTGAGTTGATTGGTTTACATGAACTGCAACTATGGAACACTAGGAATTACGCGCACATCTCCAATTTTTATCCATCCTCTTATTTTCGTTACCGTGAAGTCCTGATCTACGTTATGTGGCGTAAAGTAGTCTAATGCGATAGGCACGCGCACAGATGCATAAATTGCCGCGTTTCGCCGTAAAGCAGCGTAGTTCGGAACACTACGGTTTGAAATAGTGGTGAATAAGGATATGGAAATGGCGCTGATATGGATTTAAATGACAGTTGCAGTTCATGAAAACTAATCACTCCGCTGACTAACTTTTCTGTTCAGGTACCAACCAGTGTTGGATTGAGGAAAATGCCACTCCCACTTTATATCGCGTCATTAAGAAACGAGAACCATTTTCAAAACATTTTAGAATCATTGTCAGATGTTGCGACACTTCTGTAATCGGGATGGTCGTTAAATTATTTCTATTCACTCCTTCACTACTCATGCATTTAGACAATCATTTCGTTTCACAATGAAAGATATAGACTTATACTTAAATCTCGTGGCCTTGTTAATTCATCGAGTCAAATTCCTCACAGCTAAACTGAATGGGAATACGAAATTATTGCTTAAATCCATACTACCGTAGGAAAACTCCTGCGTATGTATTTTCCCAATAAAAATACCCTGCGATTTCATAGCCTCAGATTAAAACATCATATCACGATTGAGCCATATAATTGGTTACCCTACAATAGCTGATACCTTTACCCTAAAACCCTCATATTTTTGAACCCCCTGAAACTACCCTAGTTAGATTCCGATAGATTGTTGGCAAAGTGTGACCATGCTCGGCATGTTGACGCTTTGCCTGGGATCTTGACGAATACATCTCCTACCAAAAGGTATCAGTTATTGTCAGTGGTTAGTGCACAAGACGCAGAGTTGGGGGAGAGAAGAGACGATAGTGGAATGGTAAGTATGTAACCACCTTTTACACCCCTCCACTCCTTATTCCTCTACCTCGATATTCCTGGTTTGTCAGAAGTGGACAGTATAATGCGATAACCCCCAAACCAAACGCTATGAACACAATAACTGTAGTTTATATAATCCCAATACGACTAGAATTTAGTAATTCAATGATCAGAAATAGATTAGTAAACGAGAAGTATCGTTACCGGTTTATTTGTTGCTGATGAAAAGTCCCCCCTCCCCCCTTTTCATGGGATCATTCACATATTCAGAAATTGTTTGGAATTTGAACCCTCTGTAATGAAGTTTACAATATTAATCGTGGTTATTGTAACAATAACAGAGGAGGGGCAACCTATAATTGGTTGTTCATTGAATTGTATCTTTGGGGGTGGGAAGCGGAACAAACAAAAATATTAACCTCCCTCTATAAACTTATAAAATGAGGCCTTATCATTAAACCCCTCTCCCCCTTGATGATTTTGTAATACCTTACGAGACATATTTAAAAGGTACGAAATTTGGGGATTTTACGAAAAAATCCCCATATTTTCGTTCCCCCAAAATTTCGATCCCCAAAATTATTTTCCCCAAATTAGTTAATTGCGGGTTTGTGATTTGACTAACAGTGCATAAAATATGGAATTCCTAGACAAATTTCAATAATTATATCAGTGCAGAAGAGTTAAAAATATCTTAAATTTTCTTTTAAAACCTCCTACACTCGACTCGATAAAGGGATCTTGTACTGGAAATTCTACTACTTCGATCACCAGTAATATTGGCCTTTCTGAAGTTCTGATTTATTCCCAAAAGTTACCTTATTTTTCGAATTTGAAAAACTACCTGATTTAATTTGGTCTGAAATTTGAGGCCTTGAAAAAATCCCATATTTTCGAACCCCCAAAATTCCCCTTATTGTCCCATGTTATTTTGTAATATGTGGACAAACAAAACCCGTATTAATACTTTTTTTCATAATTCTGAATTACTGTCCCCAGATTTCGGCAATTCGGCATTTCTCAATGGAATTCAATAATAATTGCTTTCCATTTCACTATGATTATCCCGATATAACAGGGCTTCCACCACTTTGCTATTTTCCTTATGTTTCCCACTCTGAAGTGTTTCCTTGTCAGGTTTGTCGTCTGACCAGGAGATTGTAAGGAGAATCCTGCTGCAGACAGAGGAATCAATGTCGTGGGGTGTAATTGGGTGGTCAAGATCGTCAATGGTAGGTAGACCCCTGCAAACTGTTACAATGTGTGTATCGTGTATTGTGTTACATAAGAGCTGGATGCCTCTGTGCACCATGTGTTGTGTGTACTCTATGTAAGTATGTATATTGTATATCGTGTACCCTTGTACAATGTATAGTATAATGTACAATGTACAATGTATAATGTATAGTATAATGTATAATGTATAGTACAATGTATAATGTATACTAGACTAGTACACCCCCAGGTAAGCACGCTGTTTCTGGTTTGGGAGAGATTCACCAGCCCATACCCTATGTATATTGTGTACCCTTGTACAATGTATAGTATAATGTATAATGTATAGTATAATGTATAATGTATACTAGACTAGTACCCCCCCAGGTAAGCACGCTGTGTCTGGTTTGGGAGAGATACACCAGCCCATACCCTATGTATAATGTATAGTATAATGTATAATGTATAGTATAATGTATAATGTATACTAGACTAGTACACCCCCAGGTAAGCACGCTGTGTCTGGTTTGGGAGAGATACACCAGCCCATACCCTATGTATATCGTGTACCCTTGTACAATGTATAGTATAATGTATAATGTATAGTATAATGTACAATGTATAGTATAATGTATAATGTATACTAGACTAATACACCCCAGGTAAGCACGCTGTGTCTGGTCTGGGAGAGATACACCAGCCCATACCCTATGTATATCGTGTACCCTTGTACAATGTATAGTATAATGTACAATGTATAGTATAATGTATAATGTATAGTATAATGTACAATGTATAGTATAATGTATAATGTATAGTATAATGTATAATGTATACTAGACTAGTACACCCCCAAGTAAGCACGCTGTGTCTGGTTTGGGAGAGATACACCAGCCCATACCCTATGTATATCAAAAATTTTGTGTACAATGTATACCGTATAATGTACAATGTATAATGTATAGTATAATGTATAATGTATAGTATAATGTATAATGTATACTGGACTAGTATAATGTGTCTGGTATAGTATAATGTATAAATGTATAGTATACTAGACAAGTATACACCCCCCAAATGTATTGTATAGCTGTAAGCTGTGTCTGGTTTGGGAGAGATACACCAGCCCATACCCTGTATATCGTGTACCCTTAGTCTTATACAATGTATAATGTATAGTATAATGTATAATGTATAGTATAATGTATAATGCAATGTATAATGTACTAGACAAGTACACCCCCCAAATAAAGCACGCTGTGTCTGGTTTGGGAGAGATTCACCTTATACCCTGTGTATATCGTGTGCCAAACTCAATGTATAGTATAATGTATAATGTATAGCAATGTATAATGTATACTAGACAAGAATTTCAAGTGTGTCTGGTTTGGGGCCGATTCACCAGCCTACCCTGTGTATATCGTGTACCATGTATAGTATAATGTACAATGGCCCTGTATAATGTATAGTACAATGTATAATGTATACTAGACTAGTACCCCCCAGGTAAGCACGCTGCGTCTGGTTTGGGAGAGATACACCAGCCCATACCCTATGTATATCGTGTACCCTTGTACAATGTATACTGTAATGTACAATGTATAGTACAATGTATAATGTATACTAGACTAGTACACCCCCACTCCCCAGGTAAGCACGCTGTGTCTGGTTTGGGAGAGATACACAGCCCATACCCTATGTATATCGTGTACCCTTGTACAATGTTTAGTATAATGTATAATGAACGATTAACTAACGAATGGGAGTGTTATATCGAAAATTATCACACGAGGCGTCAGCCGAGTTTGACAATTTTCGATATAACACGATCCATGAGTTAGTTAATTGTATTATCACCCGACCTAGCTGCTTCTGATTTCGGTATTTACGCTGCCTACATCAGGATTCTAGCTCTTTTCTTCAGGATTCAGCCAGGGGCTAGCCATACAACAGTATTTCCTTCCACTCGGGTCTGACGACCCTCGTCCGGATTGAACGCCTTTATAGATTTGCAAGTGCTCCTTTATCAAAATTTCTTTTCACGTTTTTTCTGCGCTCATTTTTTCGGGATGGCTGTTAACCGTCTAGATTTGGTTTTATATTTGGGCTTCATTTGCTCCTTTAGAAAATTTTTGCGCGCGCCACTATACAGTAGTTTTAAAGGGGTGATATATCGATAATTATCACACCCGAATTATAATCACGGGAGGGTGATAATGTATACTATAATGTATAATGTATAGTATAATGTATAATGTATACTAGACTAGTACACCCCAGGTAAGCACGCGGTTTCTGGTTTGGGAGAGATACACCAGCCCATACCCTATGTATATCGTGTACCCTTGAACAATGTATAGTATAATGTATAATGTATAGTATAATGTACAATGTATAGTATAATGTATAATGTATACTAGACTAGTACACCCCAGGTAAGCACGCTGTGTCTGGTTTGGGAGAGATACACCAGCACATACCCTATGTATATCGTGTACCCTTGTACAATGTATAGTATAATGTACAATGTGTAGTACAATGTATAATGTATAGTACAATGTATAATGTATACTAGACTAGTTCCTGTCAGGTAAGCACGCGGTTTCTGGTTTGGGAGAGATACACCAGCACATTGGAAAGCCGTGTCCGGAGTACATTGACTCTCTGAAGCCAGGAGTTCACCAGATCACCTGTAAGACAGCCTGGGGGCAGTTCACCCCCACATCCCCTTCCACCAATAAGAAGGAAGCAAAGGGAAGGTCCGCGCTCACAGCCCTACAGCGGGTGAGAAACACTCAAACTTTGTATACTCAAATACTGGTACTCTTATGTACCCTCTTATATACTAGTACTCAAATACCGGGTGGGCCAAAAAGAACGTTACAAAAGTAACGCGCTGTAACTTTGGTTGTGTTTGGAGTTTCTTAATGAAACTTTGGGATGTCATAGGTATGTATGATACAATTTTGCACAAAAATTTGAAATGTCTACCTCAAAAAATGTCTGAGTTATCAACGAAAAACCGGTTTATTTGCCATATCTCAGCTTCTGAGACTCAAAAATGTTAGCTACTCCAGGATCATATTGCCCACATATTGCCCGTAATATCCTGAAAGTTTCATCACGATTGCTCAAAAAACCTCGGAGATATGCGCCTTTTTGTATCGCAAAAAGCGTGTATACGCAAGCTTTATACACTCTGCAGACAAAATGTAAACAAACACCGTTCTTATCTCCATATTTGGACATGTAAAACTATGCAAGCTTACATAATGTACCCTTTAATTGTGCTTAATGTACACTTTCTGCGATACAAAAAGGTTCATATCTCCGAGGTTTTTTGAGCAATCTTGATGAAACTTTCAGGATATTACGGGCAATATGTGGGCAATATGATCCTGGAGTAGCTAACATTTTTGAGTCTCAGAACCTGAGATATGGCAAATAAACCGGTTTTTCGTTGATAACTCAGACATTTTTTGAGGTAGACATTTCAAATTTTTGGTGCAAAATTGTATCATACATACCTATGATATCCCTAAGTTTCATTAAGAAAGTCCAAACACAACCAAAGAAACAGCGCGTTACTTTTGTAACGTTCTTTTTGGCCCACCCGGTACTATCCTGGAGTTGACTGGAGCGTGGAGTCACAAATACCTCACACTTTGTTTTGTTTTTCCAAAGATTGAAAACCCTTAATCTCGGTTGGAAGTAAAAGCTCAGCACTAACTTGTCCCAGTTTAATCTTTTAATAGCTTGATGACATCCGCCTGCAGATCCTAGCAATAGAAGCAGATAAGTACAATCAGCCTTGCCCCGTGGAGGACCCTTCATCAGGAGTTATGTGTGTGGTGTTCCAGTCAACCACTGCCGCGCTACAGGCTAACAAGTACCAAGCGAACTTCAACGATCCGAACAAGTCTACTGCGGCACAGCAGGTAATTGCACATGACCAAGTTTAGATATCATACGATATACTGCAATCTTTCCAAGGTGTGTGTTCGCGCGCGAAGTGCGCGTCCCTTTGGAGGAAGCGCACCGCGCGCGAAGAACACAGGGATACCGTGTTTGGTTAGTTATAACCTTTCCATTTCACAGACCCACACCATCTAACCAGTGTCTGCATCTCCAGGCAGCAGCTGAGTTGGCGCGCCCCTCCCTCCCCGCGGGAATTCCCCACCTCCGCCCACCCGCACAGGAAACACCCACCTTACAGCGCCCTTCTATCCGGGCTCTGAGGCCACCCCGCGCTCCTGTCAACCAGGCCCTGCAGCAGTCCATAGAGAACTTGATATCCAACCAGCGCCTAGCAGCTGACAGACCCCGGATGCAACCCACAGGGATGCAATCCCCAGGAATGCAACCCCCGGGCATGCAGCGGCCTGGCGGCATGGCGCCTAACAGAGTCCCCGGACAACCTCCCAATAGGGGGAGTCTCCTGCGCGCCAACAGACCGCCCCGACCCCTCCACCAGAACTCTCTGAGAGTGCCCAGACCTCCAATCAGCAATCCAACTGCTCTTGGTGGACCGCCGCGCGCCCAAATGCTACCACCTCGCCCGCAAAGTCTACCGCCGCGCACTCAAACTCTGGTGCCGCGCACTCAAACTCTGGTGCCGCGCACTCAAACTCTTGTGCCGCGCACTCAAAGTCTGTCGCCACGTCCCCAGAGTCTGGCACCGCGCCCGCAGGGCGGCATCCCACCCCGAGTGCCAGGCGGCGCCCCAGTGCGCGGCGGCGGCCCTGGTGGCATGGACCTTCAGAAGATGATAGCCATGGCGACCAAGTTGGCAGGGACCAATGGCCCTCGACCTCCTTCATAGCACTAGGATGCAGACCACTTCAGCGAGGTAAGGGAACACTGATAAACTCCTTAACTGGACACTGGATAGTTGGAGAAAATACACACGATTCAAAGCATATAGTACAGGTAAACACTTGAAAACTTTACCACTTAGAGTTTTAAGCGGGTCATTTCAGCTGATTGCGATTAGCTTTTAATTAGACTTCTGGCTGATAAGTGTTTTATTAGGTCGGTGGCGGATTTTATTGTAGTTTTAACCGTGCGATTGCAATCGCTATATTAGGCTCTATGTAGTCATGGTAACATGAAGTCATGGTACTATGTAGTGATGGTAACATGTAGTCATGGTAACATGTTGTCATGGTACCATGTAGTCATGGTAACATGTAGTCATGGTACCATGTAGTCATGGTAACATGTAGTCATGGTAACATGTAGTCATGGTAACATGTAGTCATGGTAACATGTAGTCATGGTACTATGTAGTCATGGTAACATGTAGTCATGGTACCATGTAGTCATGGTAACATGTAGTCATGGTACTATGTAGTCATGGTAACATGTAGTCATGTACTATGTAGTCATGGTACTATGTAGTCATGGTACCATGTAGTCATGGTAACATGTAGTCATGGTACCATGTAGTCATGGTACTGTGTAGTCATGGTAACATGTAGTCATGGTAACATGTAGTCATGGTAACATGTAGTCATGGTACCATGTAGTCATGGTACCATGTAGTCATGGTAACATGTAGTCATGGTAACATGTAGTCATGGTACTATGTAGTCATGGTAACATGTAGTCATGGTAACATGTAGTCATGGTAACATGTAGTCATGGTACCATGTAGTCATGGTAATATGTAGTCATGGTAACATGTAGTCATGGTAACATGTAGTCATGGTAACATGTAGTCATGGTAACATGTAGTCATGGTAACATGTAGTCATGGTAACATGTAGTCATGGTACTATGTAGTCATGGTACTATGTAGTCATGGTACTATGTAGTCATGGTAACATGTAGTCATGGTACTATGTAGTCATGGTACTATGTAGTCATGGTAACATGTAGTCATGGTAACATGTAGTCATGGTAACATGTAGTCATGGTACTATGTAGTCATGGTACTATGTAGTCATGGTACCATGTAGTCATGGTAACATGTAGTCATGGTAACATGTAGTCATGGTAACATGTAGTCATGGTAACATGTAGTCATGGTACTATGTAGTCATGGTAACATGTAGTCATGGTAACATGTAGTCATGGTAACATGTAGTCATGGTAACATGTAGTCATGGTAACATGTAGTCATGGTACCATGTAGTCATGGTAACATGTAGTCATGGTAACATGTAGTCATGGTACTATGTAGTCATGGTAATATGTAGTCATGGTAACATGTAGTCATGGTAACATGTAGTCATGGTAATATGTATTCATGGTAACATGTAGTCGCTAGATCTGTTTAATTGTCCGTGTTTGGATCAATGGTAGCGTCTATGGTAACTACTTCCTGTATTTGAGTGGGCCTATCTTAGATCAACTTGTTTCGGAGTAAGGGATTCCGTGAACTTGTTTTTAATTGAATAATGAATATTCAGTCCCCTCACCCTTTCTAAAATCTGTGAAACTTCAACTCTTCGAGGCAATGAAACATTCCTGTTTCGGTAGAAAAATTAGTGAAAAAGATTGTAGTTAAAAACAAAATCTCTTAAAGATACAGAACCTCAACAATGCATCTAGAGCCTAATAATGGTTTTGCCCTTTTAAGTATATACAAATAGCAAATAAATAAATTACGCCTAATTCCTAACTTTCAAATGCATGTTTGGAAATTGTAACGCTGCCTGAAGATGTCAAATATTGACTATTAATTTATTTTTAACTTTTAATATCAACTTGCCACGTATAAACAAACTATAATTTAATTTAAAAACAAACAGAATCAAACAGTTTTTCAAAGTTTTTGATTTCAGTATTCTCTTCGACTTCATCAATTCACAAGTCTCTAGACTTCCGAATCCGCAATCAGTTGAAGCGTGAAGCTGAAATAAACATTTCTACTTTCACAAATTGTCTCTAGCGAGCATCTGGTATCACAGAGAATACCTTGAAAATCAACCGCTATTCTTTGACATGAGATCACAATAGCATTGTATGTTTTGTTGTCCACTTGGATAAGCCAATAGAATAAGAACATTGAATGAAGAAACAAAAGTGTCTTTGTTACAACTCACTGCAATGCTTTCCCGCTCAATGAATAATTGGCATGATATCACGATTAAAGGATTGACCATGTTCAACCATCTCCACAAATCCACAAGGCCTGAAAAGAGCTGGATAGAATGAGATAAGAGGGGTTATTCATAAAAGTAATCCGGTGAGTATGTATGTACTCAGTTTCTAAGCCAAAATCAGGTTTTCTTATTCATAAAACAGGTAATCCGTGAGTCTGAGACGGCAGTGAGTCTAGACTCGTGAGTTTTGACTTACAATCAATTTTGGCTTTATTTTTTCGGATCAGTGGCTCACAGTTCTGGATTACTGGCTTAGAATCATGGATCACCGGCTCAAAACTTTGGATCACTGGATCTGAGTCTCGGATTTCTGACTTATGAGTCTCGGATCATCGGATAACACTGGATTACGAGCGGCTCAGACTCAAAACGGAGTTATTTATAAAGTGAGCATATTCTCAAAATTCTGAGCCGACCGGTAGTGCCAGGATTTTTGGATTACTCATGGATTACTGACGCAAATTATACGAAAAAAAGCAGAAAATGGTTTCATGAATCTCAAGTACCGTAAGATAATCGATGAAATGGTAAATTTAGCGTTCAGGCAGAAAAATCTATTCATTAAACAGTTGAAATTCGTGTTTCACAAAGACATAAAACACAATTTATGCACATTTCATCTATATTATTGTCCTAACGGCAACGCTTCAAACACTCAAATAGTACTACACACTATGAAAGATTCTGGAAGTAAATCAAAACGCATAGTGAAATATGGTGACAGTGCAATGAAACACCCAACCGTATATAAATTCCTTATCTCTGTTTGTTAACTCCACCGTATGTATTCGATCATAGACTTGTGTGACTCAACGAATCTTCATTGAAGGTCAGGTGGGCACGTGCGCGCGTCACGTGACTGCGCTGAACCAATAGCAGAGAAGGAGATAATTGAACTTTCCATCACGTTCGTTTCAATCTTCGATTGTTTTCCATCAAATTTTTTCTACGATTGTTTTCGGTAATTTTATCTAAAATAGAGAAACGGAACACTATGGTATATAAGTGGTGCCACTCAGACGGGGTTGACACTATGTGTGTTACTATGTTTGTGTCCTGGTTTATTTCAGACACGAAATGATTACTTCATCCTGGTTTGAGCTCTTGAGTCAGTTGTTTAGCATCGTTTGACATTTGTGTCCTTTTCTTGGGATTTCTGATTTAGTTTCGGAATGATTACGTTACATGTTAATGTAACAAATACAACTACTGTTAACTTGATTACGAGGGGGGAGGGGGGATTAAAATTGACAAAATTGAATACGTGTCATGTAGTCCCTTATCAAATGCTTGGTAGTAGCGTGCTTTCTTTTCGTTTTCGACAGTATCAAACTTTCAATGACATTTGAGTCCAGAATACCCGTGCAACTTAATCGTCGAAGTGATCTTAGTTTGCTCCATCCGTGCTATTTAGACCTCAACTTTTACATTTGATCGTCGTTCTTTTTAATCTATTTGTTGGATTTACTTTTACACGATGATGATGTCACATTTTAGTATTTTAGCTTTTACGAAATAATGATAGGTAATATAAGACTTGTCAATTTACCCGATTCGATCATGCATTATCCAGCAGGCTTATTAGTTTATTGTTACTTTTAGTGAGCCAACACTGAGCCGTACCACGAATGATCCAAAAATTGGGTTCCAGCTTCGCAGACTTAAAAAGAAGCCAAAATGTGCAATCCACTGAGTCAAGACTCAAAATCCCGTGATCCGATACTCAATGCGCGGCAAGCCGAGACTCAATGCGCGGCAAGCCGAGACTCATAATCCAGTAATCCGGTACTTAAGCCGGTGATCCAAAGGACTGAGCCAATGAGCCATTATTATGAGTCAATGATCCGAGACTCGCTGAAATCCAAGCCAAGAGCCAGAGACTCACGGCTTGGATCGTGTTTATGAATACAAAATTTTTGACTCAATTTTTTGAGTCTCGGATTTGAGTCTCTGGCTTAAGTCTCATACTCATTCTTATGAATAACCCCTAAGAGCACATCAAATGTCCTAAAGTGGTCCTCCTAAAAGATCCCTATCATTAGTCTCACAGCTTCCCCCCTGCTCACTGCTGTGGAATGATGTAAAGTCGAACTATTTCACACAGCCCACTGCTGCCTCTCGCAGGGGTAAACTGTCTCCACCTCTATCAAGTCTATAAGTCTCTTATAGCAGCCTCCATAACCAGTGTGCTGTTTAAAACTCGTGTTAAGCCCTTTAATTCTTATAGGACTCCTTATCGGCTTTCAGTGTGCTATAGGACTCATATAACTCCTTATCGGCTATAACAGATCCTTCCTGGCCACTACCAGTGTGCTATAAGCCTCAGAGTATAACACCTTCTGGCTACACTACCAGTGTGCCCTGTGCAAGTCCACTACCAGTGTGCCCTGTGCAAGTCCACCACCTCCTTCAGCAGCTCCTTGTGTTGAGAGAAGATAGTGAGCATGTAGGTAGCCTCCACCCAGGTAAAGTCGTCACTGAGTCGGAACGCTGCGAAACCCTCCCCGGAAATGTCGTGGTAGTTCGTGGCAACCGTCTCCAGCCACGCGTTATCCGTGTTCTTTGCGTCGTCCACATAGCCCTGGGAGAGAGTGGGGGGTCAGCTGGTCAAGCCGGGTAGATGTCACGTGGTCTAAATGTCACGTGGTCTAAATGTCACGTGGTCTAAATGTCACGTGATATTTGTAACAGAATGATTTACACTGCCACTGCTCCTGCCAGAGAGTGGGGGGTTAGGTCACATGACACATAGCCTGGGAGAGTGAGAGGGTCAGGTCACATGACACATAGCCCTGGGAGAGTGTGGGTCAGGTCACATGACATACTAGTCACGTGACACATAGCCCTGGGAGAGTGGGGGGTCAGGTCACGTGACACATAGCCCTGGGAGAGTGGGGGGTCAGGTCACATGACACATAGCCCTGGGAGAGTGGGGTTTACAAGGTTTACAAGGTTTAAAGGTAAATATTGGGTAACTATCGTTGCCCGTCATATTTTACAAACAGCATAATAAAGAAAAAACAACAACAAACATTTTGCTTTATTTCAATTGACTAGTTCGAATCTCATACCTCGCATTGAATATGGCGACTTAAACCCGAAAAAATCAAGACATTCATTATACGCTTATTTGGCTCAGCGTTGTGTTCTTGCTTATTGCAGTAGGTACTCAATAGCTTGTTAACTGGCTCACTCATTTTATATTTTACGATATTATACAATATTGAGTTTCACACTTGGGGCATACGGTTGATTAAGTTTAATTGGAGTACCTGGTGATCTGCTTTGCTGTGTAAAAAGCGTGTTGGGTGAATCGCTGTGATAATATTGTACAGCGTAAATGGGCAGTGAAAATTTATCTCATATGTCGCAAACACTTTTTAACATTTATTAATTCCATCGGTTTGTATGATGGCACGGTGTGTGGAGTGATTTATCATTGATTAGTTGATTAGTTGAAATGAATAACCAGAGTATTAAGTTGGGCCTCACACTCCCTCACATCGCTGAGATATTTGTGCCGTTTGTCCATCGCACGATAGATAAAGCTACAGATACAAGTGATAATGTAGGCCCGACGTTTTTCTAATTCAGAATTTAATGTTTGTGTGTGCGTTCTTGCTTGTAGTTTTGTGTTTTTTGTGTTATGGTGTAAGTTGTATGCATTAAGATCCATATTGACTGGGTCACTGTGTGAGTATGGCGATAACAGGTTGACTAGATTGTCCTTGAGTGACTGCAGGTTGACGTTTAGCTGTGGGTGGGAATCAAGACTGTGTTGTGGAGCGTTGTTTAACTTAGTTACAAGTTTGTTTCGCAAACCAGAGTACAGATCACACTCATACAGTAAGTGTTTTCGGTTTCCAATGTGTTCACACCCATTGAGAGCTTACACCACGTGCAAGTGCGCAGATCTCTCGGCGTTTTGTTATACCTTCCTATTTCGATTTCGAGATCGTGTGCGCTTATTCTTAGCTTTGAGGTACTGTAACGGCGCGAAAAACCCTTTGTAACATCTAGATATGATTCTCTGGCGAATTTATGCTTGCATTCATTGTAGAATGATAATTTAGTGGATACAGACTTTTCCTTTTCCCAACACGCGATGAAATGATCCGACACAGTTTTGATTACGTTTTGGACGCGGAATTTCCCGCTTGGTAACATTCTAGCACCATTTGTATCGTGGTTTTTCTTAGCAGCTAACACAATGTTTTTGTTTTTCATAACACGAAACGCGGAAACATGATTCAAGTTGAAAATTTCGTCTAATTTGAGGAGTGGTTCGATATTTTTGAACCACGGGAGTTTAAGTGACTTCTGTTCTCTCAGAGCAGCTTTGATAAATGTGCCCTCTGCTGCTTCAGATATACGTTTATAGTAATTGAGAGTAATACTCGAGTAGCAGCGTGTAGTTGTGTATGCACTTCATTGCCCAGATTTTTTGACGGTTGCACGTTGTTCTCCAGGCAATTCTGGTCCAGAATCACCTTGGTACCACTTTTGTATCGCTAGACACATGTCTGTAGGGCCACGCCCATGCCACGCCCTTAGGCGCGTATGGGGAAATTCATATCTCAGCTTCACAAGGTCGTAGAGACTCCGTTTTGGGCTCAAACGAAGCGCAATGACCACGTTTTTATGCAATTTTCAGTGCGAATAGGCCTAAAAATGCTCAGGAAAAAAGTTAGGGACCAAAAACTGGTTTTTCAGTGTATCGCAAGGAAATTACAGATGTTTATTTTGTATCTCGGTCTAGGAAGGTCCTAGAGACTTCGTTTTGGGCTCAAAAGAATCGCAATGACCATATTTTTAGGCAATTTTGAGTGTGAATATGCGTCAAAACGCCCAGGAAACAAGTTATGGACCAAAAACTGGTTTTCCAGTGTATTGCAAGCAAATTAATTACACATGTTTATATTCATATATCAGCCTAGGAAGATCATAGAGACTCCATTTTGGGCTCAAGCGAATCACAATGACCACGCTTTTATGCAATCTTAGTGCTAATAGGCCTCAAAATGCGAAGGGAAAAAGTTATGGACCAAAAACTGATTTTTCAGTGTATCGCAAGGAAATTACACATGTTTATTTTGTATCTTGGTCTAGGAAGGTCTTAGAGACTTCGTTTTGGGCCCAAAAGAATCCACAATGGCCATGATCTAAGGTATATCCTTTAATGTGATCCTTCATAATATCAAGTGAATGAGATACAAGTGAAACTCAAGTTTGATAATGAATGGAATGAATGTGACAATTTCACACAACCACGCAAATCTACTGACAGTTTCAGAATTTAAGATTCCATGTTCAGGATCTCCGTATGAAAGTTAATCATCCTGAGTAAAATGAGGAAAAAAGTTAATTATTATAAGGTATATCTTAGGTATATCTTAGTTTTAAACTTAACAACACTACTAATTACAATCAAATTTGAGGAAGGTGCTTATCACCATATGGAGTTTTCTGAAGACGAGAGATAATATAATCATTTTAAATGTTGTATTCTTGAAACTGGCAGTGAATCAGTGGTGAAAAGTAGATCTGATTTGAATCCATTATTGCAATTTTAGTGTTTCACTATGGGATCCCCCTCAGTCAATGCTATAAGCAATCAATGCTATAAGCAATCAATGCTATAAGCAATCAAGTTCAACAAGGTATATCTTCCTTGTAGAACAAATACAGTCATCTTTGTAGTCAATTATAAGGTATATATCAACAATTTGGTTTCATTATTGAGATTTGTTTCACTGCAATGATCAATCATATCAAACACTGTAGTGGATTGAAACACAAAGTATGAATCATCAATGGTATATCTTCAATAGTTGCAAGTTAAACACAATAAACATTTGAAATGATAAAACCTATAAATCATTGGCCTTTTAACATCCAAAACAGTAAAATGCTGGAAAGGGTCAAATAGACAACAGGAATAGAAGGTACAATCAATTTAATCGTTAAATGTGCATTGCTAGCTAATTTCAATTATCATATTAATCATCATATTTGTGAATCAAAAAAGATGTAATATTGCAGATTCATGTCACTAAGAAATTTTCATTGATCTTTTTAGTAGAACAAACTCATTATTCATTTTTTGTAAACAAATATTTAATGAGAAAATATTCAATATTTTGCAATACTGATCATTTATTCAATTATTCAAGTTTCATTCAGGCAGTTGGTCGGTGCACTTTGCTAAACACGTATACCTCTGTTGTCGTTGCGCGGCGCGTACACAAACCTAGCGCTATGCGGACTTAGGAACGGTGCACTTGACTTGCTTTACACATATTGTATGTGTACATGCAGCCATTGTCCTACGTTGTTGGATCCGGACCTATTTTTGTTCGAAGAAAATGGCGCGCGCGCCGCGAACAAGCAGGGACGTTTACCGTTTTGCACCTCACCAGATGTTTATGTTGCCAGGTAGCATGCCATGCCTGGCTCCCTGCGCGCGCGAAGCGCGCGCGCCCCGACTAGCAGAGCCGGAACCATATTTTGAATAAAATTTATTTAATTTAAAATTATGGGCAGAAGACGTCTGGCAAATGTTTATGTGCTTCGCACAAATGGACACTTATGCGGGCTTAGGTTCCTAAGCCCGCATAGGTGTGTGTACGCGCCGCGCCGCGAGCTTCCCTACGGGATCGGGACACACTGGGGAAGCGCGCCGCGCGAGCCATGCCACACATGGATATACGTGTTTAGCAAGGGCTTAGGAAAGGGTGCGTCTCCCATGTAAACGGAAGCCTTCATTATCTGTGACAATGACGTCACTCAGAAAAATATAATTAAGCGCATCTAGCGCTTTCAGCATTAAGGTTAGGGTTCTGGTTAGGGTCAGGATTTGTTAGGTTCAGGATTAGGATTAAGGTTAGGGTTTTGGTTAGGGCAATGGTTAGGTTTAGGATACAGAAAAATTGGCGTTTAGATCTGTGACGTCACTCAGAGCCGTTTATATGGGAGACATTAAGGCAACATCTGACCAATAATTGTGTTGCCATTGCTCTATTGGCGTATTGCAAAATATTCATACTGATACATTATCATTATTAAGGTTAAGAATTATTTTATCACATTGAATAACTTCTTATTTGTTTACTGTACAATTGCTTTTTAATGTTACTATGGAATGGGCACCGGAGTGAAATGGTGCAAAATAATTGTTGATATTTGTTATTGATCAATTGGGTATGCGATTAGAGATGGTTTAATACCATTATACTTACTTTACTTTACTTTACTTTACTGTTGTGGAATTTTTTTGGGCGTAAATGACTTATGACACCTTTGATGGACGTTACCTGTCTATTTCTTCTGCATTCTGACTGGAATCATAATACACCATCTATTAAAAATGTTTGGTGCTTTCTCGAGTTATATAAATTTGATTGCTCTAACCAGATCCCTAAAGTTGGTGGCAAATGAAAATACACTTGACTGGAAAAATGTGGATGTTCTATGGCCAAAATAAAAAGATTTGCTCATTCAAACTGGCTGAGGGTCGTCCAGCATGTCATTTTATGATAAGTTCAGCCATTTTCAGCCGGTCCAAATGATTGATTTTTCTTATTTTGCTGATAGAAGACACTCAAATTTTCAGTCAAGTGTATTTTCATTTGCCGTCGATATTAGTTTTACACAGGACGCCCCTGGTTAGAGGAAAATATTGGACTCTCATTGGAGATTTTTGACATCACAATTCCAGGCTTTTGACATCATTACCCATATGTGTGCAGACTGCTCGATTGAAAAAGGGCTTGATAGAGACGCGCAAAAATTGTGTGCTTTTGACGGAATTTGTATAGAAAGTTGAAGCGTGCAGAGGAAATCCGCGCGTCTTTATCGAGGCCTCTGTCAATCGAGCGGTCTGCACACATATGCATAATTCCAGGCATCATAATTCCAGGCTTTCAAATACAGTTTTGAAGGTAGTTGATTATGACTTTTGAAAACATTGTTGATCTGCTTATCAAAATACTTGATAATAATAATTTAAACTTTTATATTTTATTGTATTATCTATTTTCATGTCATGCCACCAAATATCACATCTTCAATTTTCTGCCCATCTATTTTGTTGATTTTGTTTATATATTTTCATTTACACTGCACTTTGTGCATTAGCTAATTCTGTTGTATATTTTTAAAATATGTTATGTTACTCTGTTTCAGTTTTTATCTAGTACTGTTTTAAGTTAATGGTGCAATAGCACTTTCTGCTTTTCTGTTAGCGAATTTTCTATTTATTGCTTAGAATTTTTCTGAGATTTTTCATGACATGCAATATATTAATTTAAATTGCTTAGAAATATTATGATTTGTATCTGAATGAATTTATGCAAATGCATGATCGGTCGCTGCTGTAAAATATAAAATTATGTTGTTTTATTAAAAAAATTATGTTGTTTTTATTAATCTGCTGGCCATGTAATGTCATCAAGCTATGTTATGCACAACAAAATCTGCAAGACTTTTCTCCTACTCCATACTTGAACACCAAGTCCAGAATGATCCCATTAGGTTATGCAATGTGGAGAGCAAGGGGATCTAAGCACCATCAAGTGCAGTGACCAGCTGCCTGAATGTATGTGAAAATTGCTCTTTGGGATCCTGTCAGCTATTTTAAGACTCTTGTGGCTTTTTTGGAGTGTGGCAGCTTTTTTGGAGCAAAATATGTGTGTTCTGTGCAGTTTGCAAATTACTCCTTTATCAAAACTGAAAAGTTGAGACAATTAATAAATACAGAATGAGTGCTGTAAAAAATTGATATTATTATTATTATTATAGATGAATACTAATGTCAAGTTTCCATATTTACTTGACACATTTGTCAACCTAAATTGCTGTTATTTTGCTTCCATAAATTGGACAAATTTTGGCTGGGATTGTTGTTCAATTGTTCCCACAATCCTGGTATTATTTCACTGGACTGCACACCACTCATCTTGGTGAGACTCACTTAGATCCCACTGGTCTCCTCATTGTATTACCCAAAGGGATCAGGTTGGTGGGTTGTTGTTCAAGTACAGAGAAAAAGTCTTACAGATTGATGCCTTGAAAAAAGATTTTTTATATGATTTGAATAAGATAAGAATGACATAAGATAAGAATTACATAATTGATTATTGGCATTTATTATTTACAGCTGTGATAATGACCCTTCAAGATGAGAAAGAGCAAACTGGTAGTGAACCCTATGTCCCACACCCTGTGACAATAATCAAGGGTACTCAGGGATTTGGCTTCAATGTCCGTGGCCAAATTGATGAAGGAGGACAATTAAAGTCTATAAATGGACACCTTTATCCCCCTCTCCAACATATAAGTAATGTGATCCCTGGTGGACCTGCAGATGTGGCTGGTGTTCTCATGGGTGACAGGTTAGCTGTTGTGGGTGGTTTTCTTGCCAAATTGGTCATTTTCATGTATATTTATGATAGTAACCAAAGTGTTACTGTTAATAAATGCATCGCCACCCCCACCCCCTAGGAATTATGGCCCTGATTGTTTAAAAATGGTGCTTCAAACTTAGATATACTAACTACACACCAGTAATTTACCCATAAGTGCAGATAATATTTTATTGCAGTTCCTGATAAATTTCTTGCAGTTTGGTTTCACTGTAGCTCACTCAGAGGGGCTTTGCGCCACTTCGTTTGCACATGCCAGAAGCAGGTTAAGTTGAGCATTTTGTGTAGGCAGGGGTCTGGGGGCACAGCCCCCAGGACCCAGAGGTCGAGTTTGAATAAATTGATAGGAACCATGATTTCTACTACAAAAACCAAAGACACCAGAAATGTCTGAAAAAATAGATTTTCTTGTGCCAATGAAGAAACAAGCTGTAGTTTGAACCATAACTTTCATTGAAAGGCCTGACTTGAATGCTGTGGCACTCAACCAAATTTGCTGTGACATTCATGAACATTGCTCCACAATCTGAGAAATTTTGCAGTTTGCTCAGGAAATTTGCAGTTCCCATCAGGACATCCAGTCACCATATATGCAGTGGTGAATTTACCTCATTGTAGAGTAGTGCACACAATTGTTAGTATATAAATTTATTGGGCACCCATTTTTGAGTGATCTGCACATATAGATGAGATGTGTAGATCAGAATTAGAATTGATATTAGATAGATAGATGATATAATATGACTGACTTTATCATTTATTTCTAAACTTAATGCATGATGATTTCAGGATTTTAGAAGTCAATGGGCAACCTGTTCAAGGAGAATCACACTCTAAAGTTATTGAGCTTATAAAATCAAATCCTGACAAGTTACAGATGGTGCTTGTAAGTGTCCCTCCAAAGGAAAATGAGCGTCTTGATGGGGAATGTACCTCATATTGTAGTGAGGATGAATTTGAAGTACAACTTGTTGATATTACTATCCCCAGCATTTCTCAACGAGAAGAGGCTGGGTCAAAAAGTGTGGCTTATTATAATGTATATTTAGATGGCAAGTTCCTATGCTCTCACAGATATAAAGCATTCTTCAAGCTCCAAGTTGATCTTAAAAATAAGTTTTATCAATTTGAGTTTCCCAAATTTCCTGGAAAATGGCCTTTTCAATTGAACCAGG
This sequence comes from Beroe forskalii, assembly GCA_011033025.1. Taxonomy (NCBI): domain Eukaryota; kingdom Metazoa; phylum Ctenophora; class Nuda; order Beroida; family Beroidae; genus Beroe; species Beroe forskalii. Next base: position 14,958 of record WFMF01000691.1, on the reverse strand, counting down.
CTCAATTGGAGAAACGACAGAAAGATCTTGAACAGTGGTTGATACAGCTTTGTTCTGTTTCTCAATTATTTAATCACTTTTACATTCAAGACTTTCTTGGCCTTACTAGTAATAAGCAAGGGGACAAAGGGCCTGAGACCGTTTCAATAGCTTCAAGTAATGAGCCTGAAAATGTGGACATGAAGGTTTTCCTTCCAAACAACAGAATTAGCATTTGTGTCAATGTTCCAACTGAATGCAGTGTGAATCAGCTTTCTGATACAGTATGTGCCAGATTAAACATACCATCGTCATATTCAAAGTATTTTACCATATATAAAATTTCAGATGATAACTCTTTTATTGTCCCACTATCATTAGCTGAAAGACCACATGAGTTACATGTGCAAAATTACAATGAGTCTAAGTCAGTGAAGTTTGCATTTAGAAAATTGGTTTTTTCTAATGAACTTGAAAATGAAATTGCAGAAAATGATGCATGCCTTGATGTTTTATTTGAGCAAGCTGTGATTGACTTGAAAGATGGTCAAATAGATACCACTGGAAAAGAGATAGAGTTGAAACGAACACAGCACAAAACAACTCAGAGAGAGTTTCTGAAAATAATCCAATCATGTCCTGGCTATAATACAGTATCATTTCCACACTGCCCTTGTGATAGTAGAAAAGATGGGCATGTAATCTTATCTGTTTCACTGCAGAAGATTTCAATTCAGGCATGTACCATGAATGGTGAAAAAGAAGAACAAATAAAAAATTTCTTTTGGTGCAATGTCAGCTTCTTTGGTGTAGACCCCACAGAGAACATTTTCCATTTCACTATCACCAAAAATAGTTCTGAAAGAAAAGTGTCCCTGAAATCTCCTCATTTTGATTATATGCTTCAGTGTTTTGAGAAGATAACAGAATCGGTAACATGATATCAATATCATCAACTTCAGATGCAGATCTGGATTATGCCTTGTAGTACATAAACTCTTGGAATAATGTATGATTTGTATCTAAAAAATAAAACCTATCAGCATCTTCACACTTGTTATTGGTATAAGCAACAGTTATTTGTATTAAAGTTTTGTAAAATATGGACTTCTTCATTTGATGTTGTGATTCACTGGTTCATGATGTGTGCAGTGTCTACTTTATTGCTATTGCATGTCTGATGATATAAAGAATTGACTGTTGTGTGCAGTAATTTGGTCTGGGTCACCAAGTGTGAAATCTTATACAACTTTAGTTATTCGGGCTGAATCAATTTTTATTGTGAATTCAATTTCAATGCAATATCAAATTGCAGTGTGTGTAGCAAATGATAATGATTCAAAGCTCGCCTAATCCTTAAGCCTTGATAATGATAATATTAATAATATTATTGTAGTTTTTACAAATGTTATAATACACATCATATCCTCAATTCATAATAGCTGTTTATTTTTTCAAGGAATTCATATTTAGTTTAAGTGAGTTGTTAAGATTTTCTCGAATATAGGATTATCTCCTTGAAATTTAAATTAAAGAAAGACATGGCAAATTGGCAGTTTGAATTAATATTGTACATTAGAAAATTGAGTTGAATATGAGTTTGAATCAATGTTGAATATGCTAATTTGTTTTTATTACTTCTGAAATTCAATTTTATCCATCATGATATTGTGTTTTTCTCAGCATATTTTCATGACTATTCTGAGAATTAGGTAACCGAATTAATGAAGAAATCTTCAAATTTAGAAATTTAAAACACAATAAGTATTCAAAGAATTAATTAGGCTTGCACCATTTTGGTAACTGAGTATAATAATTGATATCATTAATATCAAGTATGATGCCCATTGATGGATACCTAGCATATAATAATATGTATCTAGATCACAAAATTCGTGAAAACTTGTGATCATCTAATCATCGATGCATCCTCTTTGAAACTATATTCCACTATGGACGACTACACCTGTGATAAGAAAAATCAAATACGTTCGTGGGTATGGTTTGAAATGGAAAGGTTGCAGCTTGTACCTTATCCACTGCCCTTGAAAGGACGTATACCAAATTTCCATGGCAGTAAAAGTGCAGCATATAAGTTATGTTCAACACCTGAGTTCCGATCAGCAACAACAGTTAAAATACACCCAAGTCTCAATGGCACAGCTCTCCGATACCTTGCCCTGAAATTTGGAAAGAAAGTCTTGACACCCCCTCTGCCAGGTCATGATTTCCTTTACTTCCTCCTGGATCCTTGTACTATCCCACCAACCTCATATAAGTTTGCAGCAACCAAGCGAGGCTTCAACAAGCTAGGTACACCATGCTCTGCCCTTAGACAAATCCCTAAAGTGGATCTAGTGGTGGTAGCCACTGTTGCCTGTACATCTAGTGGGGCTCGAGTAGGAAAGGGCAAGGGGTATGGTGAGGTTGAGTATGGTATCTTAAGGGAGCTGGGAGTGGTGTCTCAGGGAACCCCTGTTGCAACCATTGTCCATGATGTTCAGATTGTGGAGTGTGATATGTTGCCAGTGGACTCATTGGCATCCCACGACGTACCTGTTGATATTGTGTGCACTCCTATTGCTGTGACACGGACTCAGACTTGTATCCCTAAACCAGCAGGCATATTATGGGACCTGATAACAGATCAAATGATGGAAGATATCGGTGCTTTGAAAGAACTGAAATCGATGAATCAAGGTAATTCATAATACGAATCGCAATTAAAAGAGAAAACTGTGTATAAACAGAAAAACTGTTTATAAATAGAAAAATGGTGCGGAAATGAAAACTTCGAATACTGGCTTATAGTAGTTAATATTCAGACTGTTCATATATATGAAATGACCTGATGTGTTTTCTGATGCTAAAAAGTGATCGAATGAATCACAGCCACTGCTACGAATGTGATGTAAAGTATGGAAAATGTATTTTCATCCAACATGGAAAAATGGAATACATGAACTTTTTATTCAGCATTTTGACGCTTTGATCTGTTTTGAATACTATGTACTGTGTGCAAAGACGTTTGTTTTAGCGTTTTGTGTCATATTGAACATGAACATAGCAAAACTATTTTATGTTGTTTTTGTTTGGATGCTCAGGAATGAAAGTTTCTTTAGTTTGAATTTTGAAATATCATGAAGCTTTTAGTCATTTTTTACTTGATAGAAAGATTTAAATGGGCTCCTAGTTTGGTTTATGAGTACCACGACACCATGTATAATGGTTTATGGGTACCAGGTACATGCGGATTACAAACTCATCGTTGCATCCGTTTTACTTATTAAACAATCAAATTTGAGTAGGATGGCGGGTAAGAATAAAGCCGACGCAGAAAAGTTCCAGAGACAACTGTTAGAGCTGCTAAAGGACGAACCTAACAGAATCTGCGCTGACTGTCATGCCAGAGGTCCTCGGTGGGCGTCCTGGAATCTCGGTGGGTTTCATTCAAATGTGTAATGTACAATGATCTTGTTTTTGCTAGGCAATTTAACCATATTTTCAATTGTCGAAAGTTGAGGTATTAATGAATTTTGTATGTTTAACGTTTAGGAATAACCATTTTCATCTGAATTATGCGCTGATGAAGGCTGTAAATCCACCGTACACTGTACAATACCACAGGCGTGTTTATCTGCATTCGATGCGCTGGAATGCACCGGAACTTAGGAGTTCACATAGCCAAAGTGAAGTCAGTCAACCTCGACACTTGGACACAGGAACAGGTGAGCAGTTGGCTGTCTAAACTTAAAGGTAGCTAATCAGAATCCTCAAATAGGAACTCAGGAAGTTCTTTTCTTGGAGTTCTTTTTCCCATTTATTTCGTCTTTATTGATATCCACGACTCCTGCAAGGTCCCTCATAGTCTACAGACTGGTACGGTACCAGGTACTGTGCTATCCCTCTTACCAGAAACCAGTCATCTAATAACCCGTACTCATCATAGGATGTTTTGTACATTGATTATAGGTTGCCTAATGAGCCGACGCCAAGTCAACTGTTATTACCCACGACAAGCCTCTTATACCCGTATCAGCATATTATATTGCACGTGTACCTACGTCTTACAGCTACACTAGGGCATACATGAGCCAAATCTTATCCGCCTTTATATACATACACGTGATACACATCACACAATCATTAACGGTTATAAACGTTTAAGCTGAGCTTATCGTATGTATATTGTATAACGTAAATTGTACATTACACGAATAAACGAATTGTGGCAGTCTGGAGGAACGCCGACTCATCTTCGGCGGACCTAAGGCGGACTCGCTTAAGCGGACCTACGGCGGACCTAAGGCGGACCTACGGCGGACCTTAAGCTGAACAAGCTTGAGCGGACCTACGGCGGACCTAAGGCGGACCTACAGCGGACCTACCGGCAAGCAATCAGATGCTAAGGGCAATAAGCCAGCAAGCAATCAGTTGCTAATCAGGGACACACGAGGTGTATATAAGCCGCAGTGTTTTGAGAGATTTATCAAAATGCCTTTTCATTCTACTCAACCGAGTCTCCACGACGAGATCGTCCAGCTTACCTTGACAGAAGATGCAGCTCGCTCCTTCCTCCTCCAACGGGATGTTCTGAGACAGACGATGACCTGTGGATGTGGTTCTCAGATGGACTTCATTGCCTGTGCCGCTTCAAAGTCTGCAGACCTAAGAGTTTGGAAGTGCACCACCTGCAAGAAGTTCACCAACATCAGAACAGACAGTGTCCTGGCCGGGAAGAAGCTCTCCTTCAAGGCATTCCTCACCCTCATCTACTACCTCAGCATCCGATCCCTCACCAATGTGGAAGTTGCTGCCATCACTGGTCGGGTCAGAAAGGAGTTGGGGAGTGGAGATCCATCCTGTCCAATGCTGTAGCAGACTGGTTCCTACAGAACAGCTCTCCTATCGGGGGTCCTGGCAAGATAGTGGAGGTGGATGAGGCCAAGTTCGGGAAGAAAAAGTGCAACAGAGGGGCTTACAGAGAGGGCATGTGGGTGCTTAGCGGAGTCGACAGAGACCGACGACTGCTTCCTGGTGCCCTGTCCTGGGAACTCCCGCTCCGGTTCTGTCCTCCTCCCCATCATTCAGCGCTGGGTCCTTCCTGGGAGCATCATTTACACCGACGAGTGGGCTGGATACAACAGACTCACGGCACAGGGCTACACCCACGACAGTGTCAACCATTCCATCCAGTCCACACCAACACCCAGGAGGGGCTCTGGCATCATGTGAAGCGGCAGATGGTTGGGAAGAGTGACCTGGAGTCAGTCCTACTCGACTTCATGTTCCGAAGAAAGTTCAACGCTTCCGCTGGAGAAACACAGATTTCTAATGCTTTCAACGGTTATTTGATTGTTTTGAAATGCCATTGATTGTTGTTATTATGTCATTGTTATTATGTTAGATGAATTATATTATTTCTTTCTACTAAATATTAAACTGTTTCTGAGAATAAAAAGATGTAATTTAATCAAAGATATAATTTAAAACAAAATCCGTGGGGTTGTCAGGCTTAGAGATTGTATTGTTCTGCTGGAGGTTTACAAGGTTTTACAAGGTTACAAGGTTTTACAAGGTTTAAAGGTAAATATTGGGTAACTATCGTTGCCCGTCATATTTTACAAACAGCATAATAAAGAAAAAACAACAACAAACATTTTGCTTTATTTCAATTGACTAGTTCGAATCTCATACCTCGCATTGAATATGGCGACTTAAACCCGACAAAATCAAGACATTCATTATACGCTTATTTGGCTCAGCGTTGTGTTCTTGCTTATTGCAGTAGGTACTCAATAGCTTGTTAACTGGCTCACTCATTTTATATTTTACGATATTATACAATATTGAGTTTCACACTTGGGGCATACGGTTGATTAAGTTTAATTGGAGTACCTGGTGATCTGCTTTGCTGTGTAAAAAGCGTGTTGGGTGAATCGCTGTGATAATATTGTACAGCGTAAATGGGCAGTGAAAATTTATCTCATAAGTCGCAAACACTGATTGCGCATACATTGTAATTTGGTCTTTTAACATTTATTAATTCCAATGGTTTGTATGGATGGCACGGTGTGTGGAGTGATTTATCATTGATTAGTTGATTAGTTGAAATGAATAACCAGAGTATTAAGTTGGGCCTCACGCTCCCTCACATCGCTGAGATATTTGTGCCGTTTGTCCATCGCACGATAGATAAAGCTACAGATACAAGTGATTATGTAAGCCCGACGTTTTTCTAATTCAGAATTTAATGTTTGTGTGTGTGCGTTCTTGCTTGTAGTTTTGTGTTTTTGTGTTATGGTGTGTTGTATGCATTAAGATCCATATTGACTGGGTCACTGTGTGAGTATGGCGATAACAGGTTGACTAGATTGTCCTTGAGTGACTGCAGGTTGACGTTTAGCTGTGGGTGGGAATCAAGACTGTGTTGTGGAGCGTTGTTTAACTTAGTTACAAGTTTGTTTCGCAAACCAGAGTACAGATCACACTCATACAGTAAGTGTTTTTCGGTTTCCAATGTGTTCACACCCATTGAGAGCTTACACCACGTGCAAGTGCGCAGATCTCTCGGCGTTTTGTTATACCTTCGGTGATGCGACTTTTTACCCCCCGACTTTTTGTCCCCCGACCTTTTGCCACCCTAGGGTACAGGTGCGACCTTTTACCCCCTGCTTTGCCTTTGATCTGTACTGTATTCTGAGGGGGATAAAAAGGCGCACTTCTGCCATAGACTGCGACTTTTTATCCCCCATTGAAAATGAGCTCGGTATCAAGCAGGGGGATAAAAGGTCGCAGATAACAGAACAGCTGCGACCTTTTATCCCCGTTCAAGCTTCGATGGGGATAAACAGTCGAACCTAACCGTAGAACTGCGACCTTTTACCCCCCTGGATCACATTTAGAGGAGGAACTCACGTGATGCTATCTCGTTCGAGCAATGGTGTAAGGTACCAAGGAGTGACTATGAGAGCGGTGCTTTTCTTGCTGTGAAGGAAGTCTTTCCGGGGATTGGGGAGGAGGGTTGTTTCTTTCACATGTGTAAGCGGCTAGACTACCACATCAAGCAGCTGGGTCTCCTTCCGAAGTACACCTCTGACCTGGACTTCAAGGTGCGGGTGAAGAAGCTTGCAGCTCTTGCCTTCATCTCTCTCTCTGATGTGGTGCTGGTCTACGAGTCTCTGTCTACCTCCTTCCTCCCAGTCGATCTACCCATCCTCCACTACTTCGAATCAACCTGGATTGGACTCTCGGTGGCTGGACAGCGGATGGACCTTATTTTTCCACTCGTGATATTGAATGTATACGACAGACACGCTCTGTAGGGATCCTCCAGGACTACCAACGCCCTTGAAGCATTCCCCACCACTCCTTCAATAGCCTCCTCAGCTGTCAGCATCCTTCCATCTGGAAACTACTGGAGTCCTTGGAGAAGCAGCAGACACACAATTTGGCAGCCACCATCAACGACATCCAGAGAGGAACTTCCTTCACCACTCTGCCAGAGAGAAGAAGAGGAACGAACGGATCCAGAAACTGGTCTCGGAGTACACCCTTCCTCAAGCTGACAGACTTCTCCGTGGAATTGCTTATAATTATATGTAATTTGTTTGATTTGAATAGCATTATACATTATATACTACGTTACGTTTATCATGGCATATTTTATATTGTTATCAGAGGAAAACGGAAATTATTTGAGCTATGAAATTATGCACACAATTCGTGAAATAGATGAACATTTTCGAAAACCCATGGTATGAAGCCTATCCTTTTTTGACAATGTCCCAGGCGCTCAACAACTGCTAAACTGATGTTACCCCAATTTCAGTGTTGAAGCTTCTTGAATTAAGTGGTGAATGCTGTCTTAAAGGACTCGCTTAAGGGTCAGGGTTGGTTTTTCCCGTTAAATATCATCGTCTTAAATGCTAGCCATAGCCAGGAACCACTGGTAATATATTTGGGCAAGTAGGGAGGCCATAGAGCTAGAAAGTTTTTACTCATCATTTTGTCATCAAAATCGCTTAAATTATTTTTTTGGTCAAAATTGAGGTATGGGGGGTCACTCCAGTGCTCCTGAGTTAGACTGTACAATTTAGCTAGATTTGAGGCTTTCGCTGGAAAACTTCACTCACTTCAAATTTGAGTGCTGATTTAGAGCCATTTGAGCTCCATTATGGTGAAACTTTGGAAAATCATTTTGGCCAAAAAAACCCCCCCCCGCATTTTAGACTAAGGGTTACCAGCTTTTTTGGGCATTGTATTAAATATCTTACCCAGTTAGCCTTTTCCCAACCCAACAAAACCCATGAAAACCTTAAACCATTAGTGGGTATATTTTTATGTCTTAGGAAGCGACCCTGCATCAACTCTGGCCTGTTCGGTACTCCAGTTGACTTTTAAAATTTTATTCAGTGAGGGTGATGAAGAGAAAAATTTTCCAACATTAATGAAAATCGGGTTTTCGATTCTGCCAAAATAGTGAGCTGCCTTTTTTTGGCGCATTGCTCACTTCTGAATGATTTGAAAAATGACATTTTCTGCCGTTCCATGGTTTGAAAAATAACCTATCCCCAAGGTTTTTCAAATATTCCAAGAGTCAAAATATGGTCGAGTTTCATTGGGGGAAAAGCAAAATGTGCCACGGTCGTTAACTGCTATCAAAAGGAAAAATAACTCACGAAAGCCCTTTTTTCCATTAAATAAAAAATTTTTCAACACCGAAAATTTTAAACATGAAATGAACTTTTTAACACAAAAGTTATCTAAGTCCCTCAGGGGAAAAGCCCACACAAAAAATAAAAGATGTCCCCAAAGCTCTTCGAATGTCCCAAAAAGAAAAAGATATATTATACATTTTTGATTTTTGGTTGAACTTACAAAAAACTTTCCCTTTTATACCTATGGGGGATAAAAAAAAAAAAGTGCAATGATACTTAGGTGGAAAATCGGGGATAAAAATCAAAAGTCGCATACCATACCCTTTCCCATTTCGATTTCGAGCGATTCATTTCGCTGGTTCCACTGTTATCTCAAGCAGCACTGTAGTTGTGTTCAGGTCAGAAACAAATGAAACGATGGTGTTTAGAGCGGGATGCATTATATCCACGTAGTGAGACCACTTCAAGCCCCAGAACCTGAAATTTTCATTTCACCACTTTTAAACCCAACTTCTTATGACAGGCGAAAACT
>WFMF01000690.1:0-68096 GCA_011033025.1 Beroe forskalii | reverse complement strand
ATAAAGGTGACCATTTAGACTAATCAGATTCCTGTGTGAATTGTAAAATTGCCCAAATAGCAAGCGATGAATAATGGGCCGGGTCATGCAAAACGTTATACGAATACGATTATGATTAGGTACAACTACAAGAAAATAATATAGTAATACTTAAAAAAGTGTTAGAAAAATATAAATTATGCGGCGATTTAGGAGGGCTGGGTGACGGGTGTGTTCCCCTAGGAATCTGGTTAGAGCAACTGGGTGTGAATACTGAATGAACGGGTTGTTAATTATCATTAACTATAAAAAGTTAATCGTCTCGCAAATACATCAAGGTACAACTACAAGAGTACAAGCAATAAAAACGCGTACGCATAATTTTCGCTCTCAGTCATTGATATATACTTATAGGGGTCGAAGCAATCATAAAGCTGGACTTCGAGACAAAGACTCATGAAGGAGGAGCTGCAACGCAATGTCACAAAAATTTTGAAATAACCAGCTCATTGGTCAATTGATGGTAAACTCTTCCAACGCGATAACTGAACGTCAGTTCAATGATCAGCAAGTTAATGAACTGCAATCAATATGAAATTCAAAATGCGCGGCTCCCTTGCTATATCATATTACAGGATATTACGCCGCGCTAATGAAGCCATGTACGTCGGCGGCGAAATTGAAATTTCTTATATTCGCGGCGCGCTGCTACCCCGAAAAAAATCCGAAACGTTTCGCTGGGTCGGTTTAGGATACAGAAAAATTGACCTTTAGGTCTGTGACGTCACTCAGCCAGAGTTATATGGGACACATACCGAAAAAATGGCGCGCGGCGGAGGGTTCCTAAAGCTAAGCCCGCATAGGTGTGTGTACGCGCCGCGCGAGCCACACAGGGATATACGTGTTTAGTAAGGCGGAGGGTAGGGTAAAATCCTACTATATATGATATATGGGACACATGAAAAAGCTCGCTTTCAGTTGCGTTGGAACACAAAAAGTAATGAACGTGTTTAAAACATTCCAGTTTTTCAAATATCAACTTCTCATTCGGGGCCGGGGGACAAAAAATCTTTCAAAAAAGGCCCAACAATTTTTTCTGTAAATTTTTGATATTTTGTGGCCACCTCTCACAGCTCACGTCACTGTGATTTGGTACTGTTGACATTGAGCTTTATTTTTTATAATTTTTGGAATTTTTCATTAACATGTTTTTTGTTAGCTGTTTTTTTGTTAGCTGTAGGCTTGCCTTTTTTCCTAATGTTAATTTTCTATACTTAATGTGGTCTGGAAGATCCAGTTTAATGCCTAGTGAATCATAGAAACAGTTGTGTGACATTTGTTGATGTAATATCAAAATTATCTTTGGGATACAAATACAGTCATCTTTGTACAGTCAAGCCACAAAAACTTTCCAACAGCTCTTTCCTTAGTCTTTGACAGGATCCAAGTGAGATACCTTTATCAGAGATCTAGGCAGATCCAAACAAATGATAATATCAAAATTGTTTATTTTATTTTTATTTTATGTGAATTGTTCTTTGGGTTCACAAGTATTAGATAAATCCATTAATTCAATGAAACAATATATCTATATTTTACAACAGTACAGACCAGCATTTGCACAATTGATTTTATTTCTTCTTGTGAATAAACTTAACAACAGTACTAATTACAATCAAATTTGAGAATGTTGTGTCACACTTTGTGGAGTTCCTGAAGAAGAGATGTTTTTTTTGCGAAACTGGCAGTTCAATAGTGGTGCAAAGTGTATGGGTTTGATTTCATATTTGAGTTTTTTGTGTTTCACTGAAATGATCAATCACTTCAAACATGTATACAAAGCTTACATAAATGTTTATAAGAATTATTCACATATTTTAGTGAAATTTCAATTAAATTAGGCAGGGGTTTTAATCTTACAACACAACACATATTAAATTAACTAACTGAGAATGTTGTGTAACACTATGTGGAGTTCCTGAAGAAGAGATATTTTTATCTTGAAACTGACAGTAGAATAGTGGTTCATAGTGTGTGGGTTTGACTTCATTATTGAGATTTCTGTGTTTCACTGCAATGATCAATCATATCAAACAAATTAGGCAGAAGTTAATAATTAATTAATTTTTTGGCTCCCTATGCCAATTGAAAGTTGACAAGCATATGACTCACAATGAGGTGAAGCTTCATACTCACCCATAGGTAACCCACCCATAGGCCATACATTTTTTACTCCAAGCATCAAAAAAGTAAGTTAAATTTCAGATAGTCATAGATCATCCTTGTTATAGATCATCCCTTATTGATTTTGTAGAATGAAATTATTATGATGAACTTCATTTTGAGATTTTCAGCTATGGTTTAGCTCAAAGGTGAATCCTACCAAAGCGACATGTGTATAGTTAAGATGGGCGATCAGTCACGATTGGGAACATTGAACAATGTTAAGTTGGGAAGCTATATAGTTGGTGAAACACTAGGGTGTGGTACTTTTGGGAAAGTAAAACGTCAGTATATATCAGTAAAAATTTGAATTTGAACTTTCAAGGAGCCAAATTATGAGGGATTTGCTGGTTGCAAAAATTCAACATTGAATATTTTCAGTATTAGTACTTGAGTATATCAATGTAATGTATTAAATCTCTGCCTTATCATTAATTAACATTGCATTCTAAATTTGTATTCCACTGTTTCAGGTGCTGTACATCAACAAACTGGTCAGCAAGTGGCTATCAAATTTCTGAATAAGAGTAAAATTCAGAATTTAGAGCTTGCAAGCAAGATCAAGCGGGAAATTCAGAATTTAAGACAGTTTCGGCATCCCCATATCATAAAGATGTATGTGTAACCTTGTCTCTGATAGTGATGATACCTACTCAGGCATGGGTCTTCAAGAACACAAGCCTCTTCAATTTTGGTGCATGTATGAATGCATGGGGACTTTGAGGACATGCAATTGTGAATGAGAAATGTCAACTGCCAATATAAAATTTACTTGCCTCAAAAATTCTGGGCTGATCCATGCCTGCTGATATTCCCCCATTTTTAAAAATTATGAATTTAGATTTTTCTGTCAATAAGATTAAATAAGATTTTTAAATATCTATTTCATTCATCAAAAGTTGAAGAGTTTCATTCACCACAGGCTGGGTTCAATACTTCCATTGATCTACTGCTGCTATGAGAGTTTGATGGGACGAAGAATCATGTTATTACATTTATGGCTTTATTGAATAATTGACATTCATTTACATTTCAGGTATGAAGTTATCACAAACCCTACTAACATATTCATGGTTATGGAGTATGTGTCTGGGGGAGAGTTGTTTGACTACATTGTCAAGAAAGGGAGAGTGAGTAATTAAAGGAATTCATTCTTCTATTCTTTGAATTAAATACTTAATTGAATATTTTCAAAAAGGAAAATTTTATTTCTACAAGAGGAATAATACAGGAATATCTTTTTCTTCTAGGATTCTAGGATTTCATATCATCAAACAGGGCACAGGTGATTCAATACTCAATAGTGTTTAGTAAATCATTCTAGACTGACTTGTGATCAAAGAAAATTTATATGTTCTCAAAAAGAATGAACTGGAGGCAATTATTTAGCATTATATGATGAGATCTTTGGTTGTGTTTCAGTGTTTCATGTAGCAGTCGGAATTGCATCATTCAATTCTTGACTTCTCCATTTTTTAGGATTTCCTAAATAGAATTTGCCGTTTGCAAAGGAGCTCCTGTACTGCAGATGTTCTGTAACATCTTAGAAATAGAATCTTCATAGAGGATACTTAGAAAACTGTGCATATATCTTATGTTGTGCATTTATTTAGAAAATAGAAAGTACAGTGTACAAACTAATCAATCATTGTAGGAATCCTACAATGTCAATGATTGATTAGTTTATACACTGTACTTTCTATTTTCTAAATAAATGTACAACAACATAAGATATTTGCACAGTTTTCTTACTTGTAATTGTTTTATATATAATGTACATTCTTCTGTCTTATATTCTAGGCACATTTTTCAGTGCGATGAAACTGAAGCTAGGAGGTTTTTCCAGCAGATAATATCAGGAGTTGACTACTGCCACACAAACAGAGTTGTACACAGGTACCTGATTTATGAGAAATTATTCTTAGTGTCTCTACATCCTCTCAGTCACATCCCTCTCAGTCACATCCCTCTCAGTCACATCCCTCTCAGTTACATCCCTCTCAGTCACATCCCTCTCAGTCACATCCCTCTCAGTTACATCCCTCTCAGTTACATCCCTCTCAGTTACATCCCTCTCAGTTACATCCCTCTCAGTTACATCCCTCTCAGTTACATCCCTCTCAGTTACATCCCTCTCAGTCACATCCCTCTCAGTCACATCCCTCTCAGTCACATCCCTCTCAGTTACATCCCTCTCAGTCACATCCCTCTCAGTCACATCCCTCTCAGTCACATCCCTCTCAGTTACATCCCTCTCAGTCACATCCCTCTCAGTTACATCCCTCTCAGTCACATCCCTCTCAGTTACATCCCTCTCAGTCACATCCCTCTCAGTTACATCCATTTCAGTCACATCCCTCTCAGTTACATCACTCTCAGTCACATCCCTCTCAGTTACATCCCTCTCAGTCACATCCCTCTCAGTTACATCCCTCTCAGTTACATCCCTCTCAGTCACATCCCTCTCAGTCACATCCCTCTCAGTTACATCCCTCTCAGTCACATCCGTCTCAGTCACATCCGTCTCAGTCACATCCCTCTCAGTCACATCCCTCTCAGTTACATCCCTCTCAGTCACATCCCTCTCAGTCACATCTTTCTACATTTTTAAAGCATAACAGGCGTTATTAATCCAGTGACTATACCAGTATGTTAAATTAGTAATCTGTTTAGCTCAATAGTGGATGGTGGTACTAGCTTTTTGTAGTCTCGTAATTGTCTTGAATTGCTTGAATTCCCTACAGTAATCTCGTCGAATTGATGTGGTGAAAATGCTCTAGTGTTAGACGCACCTCAGATTATCATTCAAATTGAGGGATATGGTCGCTGGGGATAGAACTGAAAAAGTTAAACTTATTCCTTTTATCTTACACTCCTTTTCAGAGATTTGAAGCCAGAAAATCTGCTTCTTGATCATCACAGAAACGTGAAAATAGCAGATTTTGGTACGTGTTCAATGTATTGTAAAATGATCTCATATCTTACCCTATCGGCCCTTACGTACTTATTATCCAATATCCATCCTTATAAAACAGTTGTTCCTGAGGGCAACTTAAATTAAAGGCGAGTTGAAGTGAAGTCAGTAAAATAAAGTAAAGATATAAACTTGTATTTAGTTGATGTCGCCTGTTTTCAGGTCTGTCGAATATGCTCAACGATGGGGATTTCCTGGACACGAGCTGTGGGTCTCCGAATTACGCAGCACCAGAAGTAATCTCAGGAATGTAAGTAATTCAACAAGGATTGCACTCTTCTTCCGATTAGGGCATTAATTGATCAATAGTGCTATAAATTATACTTTTCCAGCACACGTGTGTGCAAGTATGAAACCTTTTCCCATTTTTCGATTTTAGCTACTGAAGACAAACGTAACCAACAAGAATTGCACCCCCATATCCAAAAAACGTGAACGGCGAATCTGGCTCGGAGGAAGTTTTCAAACGGAGGAAATTCTAGCAGAAACTGAGGAAAGCTAGTACAGAAAATTTGGTTAAGCACTAAAAATAAGAGTCAATTCTCTGCATTTCTATTTGTATTATGGATGACAGTTGTGGATCTGGGAGGGATTTACAAGTTTACACGATCCATTGGGTGGTATGCATAACTAGGGAATCTCTTATGGTTATAAAGGTTTTGCTTTATGCTTAAGGAAAATGCCTTATACATAAGGGCTTTGCCTTATGCCTAAGGCAAACGCTTTATGTATAAGGGCAATGCTTTATACGTTTTTGCTGGCCAAATCATCACATACCAGGATCTCTCGAATTGTGGAATGCTTTTCTGGTCTGTTTTCTTATATACTTTCATGAAAAACTTAGTTTATTGAACCAATCTTATCAGGAACATACTTTAACGACCCTATTAAAACACCCAAGAAAAAGCCCTTAATAAAAGTTTGCTTTTACCATAAGGCAAAGCCGTATTTAGAGTTCAAAAAGGGGCTGTTAAAAGTCCGGGGAAAGTTTAGGAGTTCAGGGGTACTTTGAGTTCAAGGGTTTTGAGTTCATATGGGTATTAGTCATAGGGGGTTTAAGTTCATAGGGGGTTTGAGTTCAGGGGATGTTTAAAAGCAAAGGGATGTTAGGTCAAGGGGGGTTTAAAAGTTCATAGGGGGAGTTTAGAGTTCAAGGATTTTAGAGTTCATAGGGGAGAGAAGGGGGGTTTTGAGTTCATAGGGTAGTTGATTTTCAGGGGTATGTTTTAAATCTAGGGGATGTTTTTCATAGTTGTTTAAACAAGGGTATGTTTGGGCCAGGTTTTTTAGAGTTTTGGGGTTTTTTTATTCATAGGGTTTGAGTTCAAGGGGATTTAAGAATTATAGATGCTTGGGGTCAGGGATGTTTTAGCAAGGGTTGTTTGAGTTTTGGGGGGGGTTTTAAAAAGTTTTGGGGAATTTTAGAGTTTATGGGTATGTTTTGTTCATTTTTAGAGTTTAGGGGGCTGTTAAAGTCAAAAAGGGTATGTTTAAAAGTTCTAGGGGGATCTTTGGGGTTTTAGGAAATTTTAGGTCTAGGGGGTGTTTTTCCTTTCCAAAAAATTCCTGAATATCGAGACCGGGGAAATTTTTATTACGGGAAATTTTTTAAAATTTAAATTTTCGAAAATTTTGATAATCCAAAAGCAAAGGAACGAATCTTCCAATTCCCGTAAAAGTCTTCCCATTCCTGGGAAAAATCTCCCCCTTCCCTGTAGAATCTCCACTTCCGGATAACTTCCCCCTTCCATAAGGGAAATTTCCTCTTCCCAGTGATAAAATCTTCCAAATTCCCGTGAAAAGAATCTTCCCACTTTCCCGGGAAAAAATCTTACTTCCTGTGGCAATCTCCCACTTTCCCGTATAGGGAATCTCCTTTTTCCCATGATCAATTTAACTTCCCGGGAAAAGGGAAATTTCCCTTCCGTGTAAAAATTTTTCCACCCCAGGGGAAAAGAAACTTCCCCCTTCCGGAGTAAGGAATCTTTACTTTGGGCAAAAGAATCTCCCACTTCCCAATGGTTAAAAGGGAAACTTTCCCTTCCCCGTGGAACGGATCTTCCCCACTTCGGTTTTAAGGAAACTTCCTATTTCCCAGCAAACAATCTTCCCACTGACCCCGCCTCTTCTCCGCTGTAACGTCACTGCAGACTGGCTGATCGGGAACTTTCTTCTTCTTGCTCTTCTTCCTACTCTTCTTCAAGGTAACGACCTGCCACTCACCATCTGACACTGGAGTCTCATTCCCCGAACCGTTGTCCTCTGATTCAGTAACCGGCACCTCCGGTTCCCCATCATCAGCACGAGAACAACTCAACAAGGCACTTCGTAGCTCTTCTTCTTCATCACCATCAGGTGGGCAGTGTAACAACGAACGTCGAAGCTGATGTATTGAGTCAAAACTCACGCTAGAAGTATCACTCATTTGATCCTCGTCATCTTTCCCCTCATTCACCTCATCTTTCACATTGTCATTGCATGCCTTGACATCCTGTAAATAGAAACTAACTGAGGTCCCCTCCTTCTTATCTCTTAGGCCGTCTTCCTGAGACATCATTGATATTTCACAACAATGTCAGCAGTCGGAGCGGTTACTAAAATTCAAACTCAGGTTCCTCAGTTAGTTAATTTGATATGTGTTGTGTTGTAAGTTTAAACTGTGCATATTTCTGATGATCATCTAGTTTTAGAGTTTTTGTACATAGTTCGACTTGACTCGAACGAAATACAAACATTTATGACGACCAATTGGTCTGATGTCGTTTGGTTTTGTTCGAGAAAAGTTGAACTTTTATGCATCATTTCTTATCGTAGTTAAATATCCGTAAGCTCTGTTCAACTCGACTCGATCAAAATTCAAATATTTATGACGACCTAAAGGTCTGATGTCGTTTGATTTTGTAAGAGAAAAGTTGAACCTAGCATATCAATTTATTGGTATACGTTCTTACTAACCATACTTTACAGCATACTGGTAGATATTAACCATAGTTTCAGAGTTTCACTTCACTGGGAACTAGAGAGATCAGGTAATCAACTTACAAGACTTCCATCAGGTAACTGCATTTCTTTTTGAATTTGAATTTGAACTTTCTCAGAATTTTTACACATTTTTATGTAATTTTCTAGACAATCGCAGATATTTCCAAATTTCATTGAATCGTTCTCTAATATAAAAGTTCTTTATAATAAACTCTTGACTAATACCAGTTTCATTTCAGGAGTCTACAAGATCCAGACGACCAGCGACATTCAGAGTTGACAAGACGACGATTCACGGGGAATTTGATCAAGGAAGAAGACATCGATTTACAATTATCAATATTTTGTTTTTTCTGATCATATAAAGCAACACTTTTTAGATTTTCTGAGGCCATTTCATGTACGACTATTACTGTGTTCTGAACTTGTAAGGGGGCTAAATCTGATGAAAGGGGTAGATGTTACAAGGGCATGGGTCAATGCGACATTCGAAAGGGTCGATTCTGCGCTGATAGGTCAGTAAAGAATCTAGGATTTGAGACCAGGGCACGGAAAATATTTGGCCACGTTTCAAAATTATGAATGTAGCGTTTTCTTAGTTGGACAAACTGGTACTGGCATGCAATGTTTCATGAGATAAAAGCCATTAGATGACCACATTGACCTAGCTAGAAGTCAGAACATTTTCTAAAATCTATTGCTAACTGGTTCTAGTATAGTGGACTCTCAGCAATTATGACACATGAGAAGAAGCAGTTGTCAGTCATAGTTTGGGTCTATATACACACAAAAAAAGCGAAAAAGAGCGTCAAAACGCGAAAAAAATCACGTAGGCCCTGAAAAATTTCAAACCGAAAATGTCGCAGTCCCCCTAGAACATCCATCAGGCACCATTCTCACTGGTATCAGGCTCTGACACAACAAAATGTCAGACGACCTCATTGACACCCAAGTCAATTCGATTCAATTCAATTTTCAATTTTTACAGCACATTCAAATAATATAAAGGACCATCTAACTCTACTACATTAACTTTATAATAATGAGGCTTTTAGGTTGTGCTGAGGGTGGGCACCAAGACAAATTGAGTAATCAGGACTGGGGGCGGACAGGACTCTAGGCAGAATCGACTGTGGGCATTGGGCTACCAATATAAATACTCAAGAAATAATAGAAACTAGTGCACCTCTATCTAACCTGAATACTTGGGGCACGTTAAGACTTGTTCCAGATGTGTTGGCCACTGCAGAATGATGAGCCTGCAATGATTGCACATCATGGCAGTGAAACAAGTTCAAAAGGTACGTACATACAACATTATCAATCAAAATGTTAGGAAGTTACACTCGGAAATGTGTTGCAGCTGACAGCAATGCTCACTTTTCCACATAAATTCATAGCCCTCGGGTCTCAAGGAGAATTTTGCCCGTCTTTTTTCATCTAACAATAATGTGATTGGGTAATGGGTTATACGAGAACTCTTAACTCACCAAAAGGTCAATGGTCCATGGGGATACGTTCTTGAAGAAGGGTATCCTATTCTTGAAGTCCTTGAGAAGTCTCACGAGGATTCTGATGCTTGATTGGTAGGCGTTCTCCTCAAACCAGCGGGCATGTCTGATGGCTGCTAAACTGTTCTTCAAGTTCTCCAACTTAACTGTAGGGAGAGGAAATGTTCAAATCTGGCAGTCTTGAAGACACCACGTCAGATAGGACCCCGGCTGGCCGACTACCGACCGGGTAGCCAGTTGGCTGGTAGAATATTGAACAACCACCATCAGACTCAATATTAGGACAAATTTAGATAAATTAGATGGGATGACCGTGAGAACTATCCAATAAGTTCCAGCCGTTCGACTCACTGCACGGCTAGGCGTATCAGCACATAAATTATAACACATCTGGAATAAATGACAATATTTTTTTATAGCTTTGGGGGATTGTTGATCTTTTGAATTTGATAATTCGAGGAAATTGCAGAGGAATTCTCTGATCGCACAGTTGTTCACCATGTTTCTCAGGGTCTGTGCTTGCTCACCATGTTTTACAGGTTCTATGGTTGCTCACCAGGTTTCTCAGGGTCTGTGCTTGCTCACCAAGTATCTCAGGTTCTGTGGTTGTTCACCATGTTTCTGAGGGTCTATGGTTGCTTACCATGTTTCTCAGGGTCGATGGTTGCTCACCATGTTTTACAGGGTCTGTGATTGCTCACCATGTTTCTCAGGGTCTGTGCTTGCTCACCATGTTTCTCAGGGTCTGTGCTTGCTCACCATGTTTCTCAGGGTCGATGGTTGCTCACCATGTTTTACAGGGTCTGTGATTGCTCACCATGTTTCTCAGGGTCGATGGTTGCTCACCATGTTTTACAGGGTCTGTGATTGCTCACCATGTTTCTCAGGGTCTGTGGTTGCTCACCATGTTTCTCAGGGTCTGTGCTTGCTCACCATGTTTCTCAGGGTCTGTGCTTGCTCACCATGCTTCTCAGGGTCTATGGTTGCTCACCATGTTTCTCAGGTTCTGTGGTTGCTCACCATGTTTCATAGAGTCTATGGTTGCTCACCATGTTTCTTAGAGTCTATGGTTGCTCACTATGTTTCTTAGAGTCTATGGTTGCTCACTATGTTTCTTAGAGTCTATGGTTGCTCACCATGTTTCTCAGGGTTGATGGTTGCTCACCATGTTTCTCAGGGTCTATGGTTGCTCATCAGGTTTCTCAGGGTCGATGGTTGCTCATCAGGTTCCTCAGGTTCTGTGGTTGCTCACCATGTTTCTCAGGTTCTGTGGTTGCTCACCATGTTTCATAGAGTCTATGGTTGCTCACTATGTTTCTTAGAGTCTATGGTTGCTCACTATGTTTCTTACGGTCTATGGTTGCTCACCATGTTTCTCAGGTTCTATGGTTGCTCACCATGTTTCTCAGGGTCTGTGCTTGCTCACCATGTTTCTCAGGTTCTGTGTTTGCTCACCATGTATCTCAGGGTCTGTGCTTGCTCACCATGTTTCTCAGGGTCTGTGCTTGCTCACCATGTTTCTCAGGGTCTATGGTTGCTCACCATGTTTCTCAGGTTCTGTGCTTGCTCATCATGTTATACAGGTTCTGTGCTTGCTCACCATGTTTCTCAGGTTCTGTGCTTGCTCACCATGTTTCCCAGGGTCTGTGCTTGCTCAACATGTTTCTCAGGGTCTGTGCTTGCTCACCATGTTTCTCAGGTTCTGTGCTTGCTCACCATGTTTCTCAGGGTCGATGGTTTCCTTGGTGTTGCTTGGTAGGGTTGTGACGAGGATGTTAAGACTGTAGCCGTTGTGCGTGTACAGAAACCCAGACTCGTGACTGGTGGCGGTGGCTTTCTTTCCTTTGTCAGCTTGAAGGGCATTCATCTTATCCTTCACTGTGTTCTGAACAGAACTATAGTGAGCTGGAGTGAGCTTCAAAACCCGTATTTATAGTTTAAGTGAAAGTACAAAATAATGAGTACAACCTCTACAAAGAAATCGAGATCAGAAAATTCAATTCAAAGTAATGACAACTGAAGTCGTAAATTCTATATTGCATACCATAATGGTTCCTAGATCCTCCAGAGTTGGTAGATGTTTGATGATAAGGACAATGTCTGCCGTCTTGTGTCCAGCCAGAATAGTTCCTTTCTTAAAGGAACCCACAACACGCATCTCCTCTGGAAATAGCAAGTTTTATATGGAACTTGGTAGATGGGAGCAGGAATATAATCTAATGACAGTCTCCATCGTGTTAAGCTTATCGTCATTTCAGACGCGAAACAAAAATTCTCATCAGAGACACATTGCATCTAGTGAATACATAATCCATGTATATTGTTTATTCGGGAATGAATCGGACTTGCTATCATATGATATCGAGTCTGCATGAACTACGACAACAGTATGCCTACCTATATCTATTTCTGGCTCAGGAGTGACTACCATGGTGTCTACGATGCTGGTGAACTTGGTAACCTGTCGAATAAAGTGGAGTTTATAGGGCCTGATGTGCACAAGAAATTTCTCACAAACAGTGACCAAATGAACCAAATATTCATCGGCTTGCGAAGTGATTTATCATTTATTAGCCTGCGAGTGTTTATGGGACTAAAATGTTTCAAAACCCTTCAAAACCGACACCTCTTTCCAGTTAAACAATATTCAAGAATGGCATTTAACAGATTACAAATAACATTTTCACCAGTGTAAAACAATGCTTAAGAAACTTAAACCTGTTCCTGGAGTTTAGCCAAGTCCTCAGGAGGTGGAGTCAGTTCCCCGATCTTAGAAATGATCGCCTGGGACAACTCATTGTCGTCTTTCTCCGGTGCAACTCGTTGGAACAAGTGTTTGGACTAAGGCAGAGGCAGAGTTAGGGGCAGAAGGTAACGAATTGGAAAATTATTGTTGAATTCTCGATATCGCGACAAAAAACAGTATTTTCTGGCATACTTTACCCAGCTCATATTTATGCAAATAAAGGATCGAAGCCAAGGCATGCCAAGACAACTATTTGAAGAAATTTTCAGGGGTTTTGATTTTCCTACGGGGGATTATCAAGAATCCTAATAAAAACTACACAACTCATCAATTTACGATTACACCATCATAAAATATTAAAATGAAACAAACGTACTAATGAAGTTGAAATAGCTATAGAAGATTTGCCGACCTTTCAGCTAAACACAATTCGCACAGTCCATGTAATTAGTTCAGCAGACATTAATGTAGCAAAATCAAAGATTTATTTTCTAAGTTTCAACTTCAATTCCTCCCACTGTCCCGTTATGATACAAAAAACACAGACTGACGAAGTTCTAAGTGCAACTGCAAATCGTGTCGGACTAGAGCTTCTAGACTGTAGGGATATGGATAGCACAGAGCCCAAACAAATGCTGCTTGCAATGAAAACCCCCCAAAAGTTTGCCAGAAAATACACGTACCTCTAGTGGGTCGAATGATTTGTAAATCATGTCAGGTGGGAGAGGGGGTCTAAGGGGAAACGGATTTAAGAAATTAAAGTCAATTTTGAGCAAATTTTCCGAGAATCAAGCATTGAATGTCAAGAGTATCTAATGTGAGAGTACAAATGTATGATAGAAGTTTTAAATCAAGTGATATAACTAAAATAATAGCTCTGTTGAGAGGAAATAATGTTTCACTTACGGTCCATATCCTCCCGGCTGTCGAATTCCAGGGCCAGGTCTAGGACCTCGGGGACCACCTCTTCCTCCTCTGTAGAAACTAAAGCGGGTGGGGATTAGAAATCATATTTGACATCAGCATTGAATTGATGCAGATTGATGTCTTGAAGAAAGATTTCTTTTTAATTCAAACATTGAATAATATTAACCTTTCTAGCCGAGCATAGCAACAGAGCAATCATATCTGATGACGGGCTACTGGGTAAAATATCATTGATCATCAGTAGAATATCCGACTATAACATTGCATAGGTTTAACATCAATACGGATTAGATTACCTCATGATTCAAGTCGAGAAACCTTGTACCAATGTAAGTTGACGAAGTCAGAGAAAATGATTTATCAGCTGAAAAAATTGAAGCGCGGGAGAGAGAGTTTGTAATTTAGCGCTCGATTTTCATACGATAGTGACAACCCTCTGAGAGCGCCGCGCACGAAGCAAACCCGGCGCGGCGCTCCCTTCACCATGAGTAAAAACTTCGTTTATCATCAATTGTAACTGTTTTTCGAATTTATGATGCTAACATGAAATGCAAATACTTAATGCAAAATTAAAATCATGAACTAGTAGCTTACAAATGCTAAAATATTTAAACTGTTTTGCTGTGCGTTAGCGTGCTGGTTATGACATGGACATCGCATCCAACATCGCACCGTTCAATGCACTATTCAATTGGTATTTGCATTTGTTAATTGGGCGACTTAAACCTAAACAAAGTTAACAAGTACTTTTAGACTTCTGCAAATGAAGAATCGCAAAAGTTTTGTGAACAAGGTTGATCAACTATAACTTGCATTTATTTTGCTCGAACGTTATGAACGAAGCGCCGCGCATTGGCGAAGAAAATTTTCCTGCGCAAGCATTCAAGTGAAGTTTAGCGAACGAACAGAAAAAGAAAGGCAGTCTACACACGCAGAGATTTAGGAACTTCGACATGGTACGTTGAGATAACGGATTTGTTTAAATGCTATTTAGCAGCTTAATATTGCCTTGTATTACTTTGCTTTCGACGCTGTCAATGCTACATTTGCTGATTTTCTTGTCTTGACGTTTCAATCGCTTCAGGCTAGACCACAGGTCTCAATTCACGGTTGTGAGGATGGTGCTCTGATCAGCCGACAGATGGCTCTTCCAGCCGTTTTCAAAGCCCCAATTAGGCCAGACGTTGTGCATTTCGTACATTCTAATATCGCTAAAAATCACAGACAGGTACTGAATTTTGAAATTTGGATTATTCTGCGTGGAGTTGTTAAATAAATCAATAATTATCGCTAGCTTCTCAGCTGGAAGATATGATTTAAGTTACGCAAATCGCTTTCATGAGCCCCTTCTCCATCTGTTGCCTTATTTTGATTTAAAAGAGTCCCTAAAAGAATGTAAAGATGTTAATCATGACCCGATTTTAACGCTAAATTTCGGGAACCTCTTTGTGCTGTTCAGATAATTCTTCACTTCACTCCTGATCCCTCCGTCCAGGCATATGCTGTCTCCAAAGAGGCAGGTCACCAGACCAGCGCTGAGTCCTGGGGAACAGGTCGAGCTGTGGCCCGTATTCCCCGTGTGAGGGGAGGCGGTACCCACAGGTCCGGTCAGGGTGCCTACGGTAACATGTGCAGGAGTGGGCGGATGTTCGCTCCCACCAAGACGTGGAGGAAGTGGCACAGACGAGTGAATAGGAAGATGAGGAGGTATGCTATCTGCTCCGCAGTGGCTGCTTCCGCTCTGCCATCCCTCGTCATGGCTAGAGGTCACAGGATCGACAAGGTATGGCATTCTGGTGTTTTGGGCGTGCTTTAAGAGTTTAAGCGGGGCTTATTTTCTAGTTGAATGATATCTTACGCTTTTTTTTAATTGTATTTCGTTTACTTCGATCACTGTTTCGCCATGGTAAAGTCTTGGCAAATTTATTGCCCTTATTAGACATATAATCATGGGAAAATACTGTAACTGTTATGTAAAAATTATTTTCCATTCAATTGAATTTGTTTCCAGGTCTCAGAGGTCCCATGTGTCATTGAAGCTGGTATTGAAGCTATGAGCAAGACTAAGCAAGCAGTTCAGCTTCTCAAATCCATTGGTGCATACGATGATGTGGAGAAGGCGAAGGAATCTAAGAAGGTAAATGTCATATTTTATTATACTTAAAAAAGTAAAATCATATGATGATGGTAGTCGGAGAAATTTTTGATCAAATTAAGGTGATAGCCTGTATCAACTTCCGATCCGAAACTTTGCATGTATCTTAAGGCGTTGTCCAACTATCAAGCCCTCCAAATTCCAGGCTTGATAGTTGTCATTCACTCGAAACTTTCACGATCCATAATTAATATTGTTTGAATTTGTCCCCTGTCACTCTTTGCTGTCCTTAAAATTCAATTCATCTTGACAAAGTCAAGGATTGGAAACACAGGATTTTGAATTAAAAAGCTCAAATAAGTTGATTAATAAGAAACATTTGAAATCTTAAAAAATTACGAAATATATCTCGAAACTCAAATTGCAATGAAATTGCAATGAAATACCACACAAATAATTGAACAAATCCATCGATGAATTCATTGAATCTACAATCTACAACAAATCTATTTGAAAGTTATTGAAGCTACAAGTTCTTAGCAGTGATGCGTTTTTTATTAAGCTCATAGAAAATATCAGTCTCGTCTGTTCTTCCCTAACCACTGAAGGAAGTTGTGTATGTCCTGTTCCCCTGATGTTCTTTCCTAACCACTGAAGGAAGTTGTGTTTGTCCTGCTCCCCTGATGTTCTTTCCTAACCACTGAAGGAAGTTGTGTATGTCCTGCTCCCCCTTTTGTTTTCACGTTTCTTGGGAACTGTAACCAGATGTCCTCTTGACACCCTGTTGCTGTCTTGACTTAGTGTGTTGTTCCGTGAACTTGTATCAGCAGCTGATGTCACACGACGACCCACAGCTCCTCTTATCTTACTCCTAACGAACTCCTTGAAACTTGCCATGGAGAAGTAGTAGACGAAGAAGTTGGAGAAGTTGTTGACTGTCAGCATCATGTTGCCGATGCTGCTCAGGTTGGAGTAGACGAAGCCGTGCATGGGCATTCCATCCATCCCGTACTCCTCGAATAGCACCTCCCGGAGGAGAGGAGGATATACTTCTTCTCCACAACGAAGTGGGGGTTCCCCAGAGAGAAGATGTAGTAGCAGGCGTGGGGGAGGAAGGAGACGCAGTAGACACTGGCTATCAGCACCACGGTCACGATGCTCTGTAGTTGGAGGGAGGACTTGTTGTGACGGGAGGCGATGACCAGCAGCCAGACAGTCGTAACCACCACTACCAGGGTCGGGATCACGATCACAACGTTCAGGCAGAGCGGACCCAGCCACCGCCAAACGGGCGCTGTGTACGCGTACATGCAGATCATGATCCTGTAGTCGAAGTAGAAGTCGTCGAAGTCTACGAGGAGCTGAGAAAGGGGCCATATGGAGGAAATAAGCCACAGGCCCATCACCATCAGATGACACTTCCAGAGCCGTTTAGGAACGTGTGACCTGCCCAGAGGACTGAGTAAGATGGAGAGTTTACTGACGTTAAGACCGCAGATGAGGAGTGAGCCGCTCAGTGCAAAGAGAGCCCCAGCGTACACCCTGAGATAAGCCACAGCCCGACCCAGGACCCACCTCCCGGCCACAAAGGACACGAAGCCGGGAATGTAGCTGCAGAGCACGTTCCCAATGTCACACACTGCGATGTGCTGGATGATGGTGACAATGACCCTGTCCAGCTTGATGGCCTTGTACTTCGATGGTAGCCAGGAGCACGGTGATGTTACCCAGCAGGGCAGTGACCAGGTAGAAGGCACTGTAGGTGTACAGGAATCCTCTCTGCAAGCTGCCCGCCCCTACGTCATACAGCGTCTTGTTGTTTGAAGCGATCATAATGTCAACTATCTAGTGGAGGTTTAGATGCTTTGTGATTTATCTCACAAAATAGATTATATCACATCGTGAGCCGTTAGGTAAAATAAGAAACTTTGACCGTTCATTATAATGGAATGAACCTGTTGTATAGAAAGTGAAAAATAGACGAGTGACCAATAATCATAAATCAGCTACCAGAAGTATGTTACACATTCTGTCAGAGCTGCAAATCAAAAAGATACTTTATAGAACTGAAAAAACTGTATCATGATATTGATACAATACGTCTGGACTCTGGGCAATTCTGTAGTATTCATCTGAATGAGTAGCCCTACTCACTTGTCAGCTTCCTATTCTTACAGCAGCTGTTTGATAGGTTTAGAGCCTAAGTTGATATTTGACGTTTTTAAAACGGATTGTATTGGTAAAGATTAGTTATAGTACGGCAACTGAGTAAAAAATCCTGAAATAACAAAATTTCGTTGGAAGGCAGCTTCTATTTTTAGTTGGTGCATTTAGAAAAGAAATGAAATACTATCAGATGGTAGGATAGTTAGGCAGAATCAGCAAAAATATCTAAGTATCAAGATTCTATCATTATCGGAATTATCAAGATTCAAAAAATATCTATCAAGAAACAAGAAATTAATCTCAAGAAACAAGAAATATCTATCAAGAAACAAGAAATATCCAACAAGAAACAAGAAATATCTATCAAGAAACATAAAATAGATTCGGTGCGGTTGTTTCTAAATCCCTGAAATTCAACGCAGGAAAGCCTTGGCCCCCCTCCAATAGCAGGGGTATGAGGCGGCAGCCTCTGAAGAACCGATGTACATTGTGAAATGTTTACGTACAGTATACACAATGAACAGTGTAACACAATGTACTATGTACATTGTGTGAAATGTACACGTACAGTATAACTCAGTGTAACTCAATGTACAGTGTAACTCAATGTACAGTGTAACTCAATGTACAGTGTAACTCAATGTACAGTGTACATTGTGTAGTGTACATGTCTTGTTGACTTCAATGTAACACAATGCACATTTTGTAGTATATATGTCTTGTGGACCTCAATGTAACACAATGTACAGTGTAACACAATGTACTATGTACATTGTGTACTGTATTTGCCTTGTGTGCCTCGGCAGTTGTTTCACTGAGAGTCATAGGTGTACAGTCATAGGTAATAGGTGTACTGGTCTCAGGGATGCGTAGTCGAACAGAGTGCTGTCAGACACTAGTATGATGTACTGGTGTCAGAGACACATATTGTGACTTACTGGTGTCAGACACGTAGTGTGACTTACTGGTGTCAGAGACACGTAGTGTGACGTACTGGTGTCAGAGACATGTAGTGTGGCGTACTGGTGTCAGACACGTAGTGTGACGTACTGGTGTCAGACACGTAGTGTGACTTACTGGTGTCAGAGACATGTAGTGTGACGTACTGGTGTCAGAGACACGTAGTGTGACGTACTGGTGTCAGACACGTAGTGTGACGCACTGGTGTCAGCAATATACTGGTGTCAGACACGTTGTGTGACGTACTGGTGTCAGAGACATGTAGTGTGACGTACTGGTGTCAGTCACGTAGTGTGACGTACTGGTGTCAGACACGTAATGTGACGCACTGGTGTCAGAGACACGTAGTGTGACGTACTGGTGTCAGAAACGTAGTGTGACGCACTGGTGTCAGAAACGTACTGGTGTCAGACACGTAGTGTGACGTACTGGTGTCAGAGACAAGTAGTGTGACGTACTGCTGTCAGCAGTCAGAGACACGTAGTGTGACGTACTGGTGTCATACACGTAGTGTGACGTACTGGTGTCAGACACGTAGTGTAACGCACTGGTGTCAGAGACACGTAGTGTGACGTACTGGTGTCAGAGACATGTAGTGTGGTGTACTGGTGTCAGACACGTTGTGTGACTTACTGGTGTCAGACACGTAGTTTGACTCACTGGTGTCAGAGACACGTAGTGTGACGGACTGGTGTCAGACACGTAGTGTGACGTACTGGTGTCAGACACGTAGTGTGACGTACTGGTGTCAGACACGTAGTGTGACGCACTGGTGTCAGAAACGTACTGGTGTCAGAGACACGTAGTGTGGCGTACTGGTGTCAGAGACAAGTAGTGTGGCGTACTGGTGTCAGAGACAAGTGGTGTGACGTACTGGTGTCAGAGACAAGTAGTGTGACGTACTGGTGTCAGAGACACGTTGTGTGACGTACTGGTGTCAGAGACATGTAGTGTGACGTACTGGTGTCAGACACGTAGTGTGGCGTACTGGTGTCAGAGACATGTAGTGTGACGTACTGGTGTCAGACACGTAGTTTGACGCACTGGTGTCAGAAACGTAGTGTGACGTACTGGTGTCAGACACGTAGTGAGACGTACTGGTGTCAGACACGTAGTGTGACGCACTGGTGTCAGAAACGTAGTGTGACGCACTGGTGTCAGAAACGTACTGGTGTCAGAGACACGTAGTGTGACGTACTGGTGTCAGAGACAAGTAGTGTGGCGTACTGGTGTCAGAGACAAGTAGTGTGACGTACTGGTGTCAGAGACAAGTAGTGTGACGTACTGGTGTCAGAGACATGTAGTGTAACATACTGGTGTTCCTCTCATAGCAGCTGTTCGATCTACCTTGTATAAGTTTTAGATGTGTAGCGTATACCAAGGTAAATCCAAGGTCTTATCTATGTATACCTTGTATACCTTGGCCTTGTACCATTATTACTCGTGTACCCTGTATACCTTGAATCATGTTTATCATGTAGTGTATACACTGCACACCATGTATACTAATATATCATGTGTTGCGTGTATACCTTAGGGCACCTTATATTTCTTGTATGCTCCGTGTATTGTCCTGTGTACGTTGAGTACCCTACAATGTACACGGGAACCATGAAAACTTCGTGTACCTTATATACCATCTTTTTCAAATTGTGTGAAGATGGATTAGGCTAGGCATGTAAATTGTGAAAGGCAAGCCCCAGAATAGCCACAAACAATTTCACCCTATCGAAAAATCTCGTTATTTCTCTCACTTTCTGAGCCTTTCTCTAAAAACCAATGGTAAATTTCCAATTCGTGAAAGGACACGACTGCCCGAAGTTGTAAGTTGTAACCCGTTTCCTGCGCGCAGGTCCGGACTGGAGTGGGTAAGATCAGGAACAGACGACACACCATGCGGAAAGGGCCCCTGATCATCTACAAGGAGGACCAGGGCATCTCGCAGGCGTTCCGTAACCTGCCCGGAGTCACCCTCCTCAACGTGTCCCGGCTAAACCTGCTCCACCTGGCTCCAGGAGGCCACCTCGGCCGCTTCTGCATCTGGACGGAGCCTGCCTTCAAAGTCCTGAACGACATCTACCCTTCAAACACGTGAGTTAGGACTGACATACGGTGCTCCGGTATAGGAGTCATTTATTCTCCGTATTATCGGGCCGGGGGTATTAAGACGTTTAATTAAAGTATGTTCAAAATGCCCGAAATCATCACATTTTCCCCATCATCATATGTTTTGCCATGTTATTCACGACTCCAACGTTCTCTACTTCAATACGCCAGCTACAATCATCTAGGGTGACGTGCCCGTTACTTTAGGACCGCTCAGCTGGCACATAACCTTGAGATATCACATTCCTAATGCTCTGATCAGTTCTTGATCAGATGTCAACTGTTGATAAGTCTGGTGTTTCTCTTGGCGTCTGGAGGGGAGATATAACTCCATCCGACGCTTTGAGTTATAGCAATCTTTATTATCAACGTCCCTGTGATACCTCACATACCATATCAATAAAGGTTGTCGTCCATTAAAGCTGCTGTAAATTTCGTGATCAATCCTTAGCATTTTATTTTCACTTTGCCAAGAGACTTGATGAAGAATGCTGATTTGACGAGGATCATCAACTCCGATGAAATTCAGAGAGTTGTTCGCCCTGCCAAGGAGGTTTCCGTTTTGAAACTTACTTCACTAAACTTTGGTACAAGCGCGCTAAATTGTGACACAATAGAAAGGGTCTTCTCCATAATTCTGCGCGCGAACCAGTTTCTTATGTACCAAGGACCAACATTCCAACACATTTTGTACAAAATTTCAGTGCGCGGCGCGCGCATTGATACTGATTGATATGATGTCACTTCCATCGAACTGATTTAAATATCGTGGGAAAATCGATGATAGGCTTATTGGACAATGGACATTTCTTGCTCATGACATGGGCGCTAGAAACCTTGGTTAACATAATTTAATGTCGGCTTTAATAATGACTGACCATCTCTAACTTTCAACCAGCCAGTGCGTTCATTTTTCGATTAATTTTACTGCGCGAGTGATGGTTCCGTCAATGTGTCCAGCAGCAGTAAATAAATCAAATAAATGATGACACAGCATTCATTTCATTTGACAAGTTTCATGAGGAATCTATAGACCCATAATTTCCTAGAAATTTCAGAGTGTTCCACGTCCCCTGTAGCGCCAAAATTTGACCCACCAAGTTATGTCCGATAACGAATGGGTCGGTCGATCAACTCCATTCGAACGACTGATGTGTTTTCCAGCTGTGTTTCTGGTATGTCTCAGGTTGAAAGTAATAGGTCGAAAAGTAGGTCAAAAGGGCTCAACAAAGACCCTTTATGGCTTGTCAATTACAGATGGTTTCAATATTCAAGAGACTCATTTGCTGCCCGTAAGGGCAGTATCACCCGGTGCCTGGTAAGGGGTTCTACAAGCTAGATGTGCAGCCGGGTGGGTCCCAGCAGAACGCTCCGCCATGGAGGGTTGCCATCTCATCCCGAAGGGATGGCGATGGTCAGTGGATTTTGCCAGAAAAAAAAAATATTCAAGAGAGATGAGGAAAAGATAGTTCCTGTTGGGTTCTTTCTGTACCTGTCCATTTGACCTAATTATTTAGTCAGATTTTCTGTGTAAAACAAATCATTAGATCGAATGAAGTTGATCAATCGACCAATTTCATTCCATTTTCCGTTGTTAAACATGTCCCATATTTTCAGTCTATTTTCTCGTGCAATTGAACTGCAGTTTACGCACCTTTCTTGTGCGCGGCGTAAAGAGGTGCTTTGGCATCCTGCTTGAGGGGCATTCAACACTTTCAATTTGAAAAACACGAATTTAGGCACATCTTATTTTGGCATGAGAATTAACGAATCATTTTCAAGGAGCAACGTCGACCATCAATCAAGAAGAACCCACTGAAGAATATCAACGTTATGGTCAGACTCAATCCTTACGCTAAGATTGCCAAACGAGCTGCCACACTCGCATTACTGAAGAGGGCCAAGGCCAGGGCTGCTGTGAGCTAATTGGATAACTTATAGTTGTTTTATTTTTAACCAAATACTTGTTTCATTTGTCTTCAATCAAAACTATTGTATCATTTGAATAAATAGTTAAGGTACAAATATAATCTTGATAATACAGACATTCACCCAAAAAAGAACGGTAGAAATAAATTGTTTTAAGTCAGAGCGACCCCGTTTCGAAGGTCAGGTAAGCTCCGTCTCAGGTTTCCGTTGCAAAGGCAGGGAGAAGTGAGTCTCGGGGCGACGGGCAAGGATCGGGGGTGTTTCATCTTCCTCACAAAACTAGTGCAGGTAGGAGCAGCCCTTGTCCGAGTGGTAGGAGTGGGTGCAGTGCGAGGGGTAGGAGTGGGTGCAGGACGAGTGGTGAAGGATGATCTGTCGTCCACATCTACAGCAGGTAGTCTTGTTGGGAGCAGGGTCAGACTGTTCTTGTTGGAGGTTCTGACTTCGTTTGTTGCGAGGCAGATGGTAGATCGTGTCATAGGGAGGGGGTCAGACTCGGTGGAGCTGACACTGGAAGGTCGGTAGTCATCCAGGATACAGTTGATAGAAGGCTGGCTGTTGTGCTTTCGTAGCCCAGGGGACTTCTTTCTGCGAAAGATTTTGGATAGCTTTAGCTTCATAACAACAAGTTCGATAAACATGTGGTGCGAGAATTGAGAAATTTAGATGACGTTTGTGGTGGTTGCAGGTTTTTATATGGATGAAGGTGGTGACGAAGTGAATAGTTCTTGTGGGTGCATGCACGTTATGGCATGCATGGTCGAGATCAAATATCGGTCTCGTATCACATTCTGTAGGCGTCTAGACTTCTCCGATCACAAGCGAGCAATGTGCGATACGATACGGATGTCTCGTCACACCCAACCCGTGATGTGATGCTGTGTGACATGATAGGGTAGTACATCAAGAAGAGGGTTCAAATTATAGCCAGGTTTGTCATACGCGCCCGCCGAAGGCGAATGGGTCAGACAGGTCGCCTATTAAATTAAATTAAAGTAACCACTTGAGAATGCCTTCATAATTTTATCATCGTTTTCTGATTCTATTGTGACGAGTTGTCACAATAGAATCTGAGAAAACCATGTTACTGACGACGCTGGTAAATAATTACCGAGGGATCGATGCAAGCCAACCAGCTGTCTCCACAATAATATTGGGTGCTTTCTCCACAATAGTGGGTACGTGTACTAACACCAGGCATCGCAAGAACGTACGTGCGCGCGCAAAATCCGATGATTCATTGCGCGCACTTCAACTTTTCATGAAAATTTGTCGTGACGCCGGACGAAACTGACTCATATTTTGTGAGACCGGCCCATAAATCATGCGTGAAAAGTTAGACGAAAGACTCACCTTCAGTTAAATGTATCAAGGATTTGAGATCAGTACAAGCAAAATATTTCCTGGCTATGCAGATTAATACACAGTTGAATTCCAAATCAGCCCTAATCAGCTATGATCAAAAACTTTATCAAAATTTGATAATGGTTACTTCACTGAGATAGCATAGGGGTCAAGTAACTGGGAGATTTTGGTCAGTGGGTCTCTCATATAGCTTCCGACCTTTGAAAATCCGTTCGGAGGGCAGTTTTCGCCCAAAAAGGAGGGCAAATCAACGAAAAGAAGAGGGCAATATTCTACCAGAAGGCGACCTTTTTTGGAGACCGCCTCAAAATAGCAATCCGAGATAGTGCTTAATAGGTGTATTTTCAGAATCATGGGTGTATTTCAGGAACTAAAGGTTTATTTTAGGCGAATCCAGTGAAAGTGTATTTACAAAATCAACCCGAGATAGTGCTTATAAGGTATATTTTCAGAATCATGGGTGTATTTCAGGAACTAAAGGTATATTTTAGGCGAATCCAGTGAAAGTGTATTTACAAAATCAATCCGAGATAGTGCTTCTAAGGTGTATTTTCAGAATCATGGGTGTATTTCAGGAGTTAAAGGTATATTTTAGGGGAATCCAGTAAAAGTGTATTAACAAAATCGATCCGAGATAGTGTTTATTAAGTGTATTTTCGAAATCATGGGTGTATTTCAGGCGAATCCAGTAAAAGTGTATTTACCAAATCAATCCGAGATACTGCTTATTAGTTTATTAGGTGCATATTCAAAATCATGGGCCTATTTCAGGGACGAAAGGTGTATTTTAGGTCAATTCAGTAAAAGTGTATAATTTACGAAATCAATGAATCATAGTTTATTTTGGGAAGGGTCAAAAAGGAGGGCAAATAAGGCCTAAAAGAGGGCAAAAAGGAGGGCTCGGAGGGCAAGACCCAAAAAAGAGGGCATGAGAGGGCGCCCTCTCAAAAAGAGGGCAGTTCGGAAGCTATGATTACAAGGCATGCAAAATATTTCCAGGGTTGGTATGCAGATTTTCACGATTGACTGGCAAATTAGGACTAATCAGCTACGATTAGATACTTTGTATATCCTCTGGCTACGTCACTGCTCACCTTTGCTCAGCTTCTCCACGCAATGTGAACTTCGTCAGTCCTAAAACGTTGCGTAACCCCGGATGATTCGATGGAAGTTTCCATGTCGTGTTGGAACATGAGGTTCCCTGTGTGGGCAATCATTGCTCCGTTGTCAATGCAGTACCTGTCGTCCGTGGCGCACAAACTGGCCCCTGAAAAACTCACTGTCAACTACGGTTATAGAATGAATGAGGTGTAAAGCATTTGATAAAGGGGGTGCTTTGGTGTTCCAGTAATAGACAGTATCTAAGTCTCCCTGGGGAGGTACGGGATTCGGTCCCATCCACAGTAGCCCTGGCAACAGGGACCTCCCTGTGGGAGGTCCCGTGCTGGGGATTCTGTTTGGATCTCTTGGAGATCCATCCCCGTTTAGTAGTGTATATTATCTAAGTCGCAAGCGTCACACATACCTCTTTCTTTTGCCATGATGGCTAACATTTCCTGGAGCCTGAGATTGCACCCCACTCCGCCCACGACTAACACTTGGTCAGACCGACTGTGAGCCATGGCACGTTCTGTGATTTCCACTAACATAGCAAACACTGTTTCCTGGAACACGAACAATATTTTACTTTTTACACGATGGCAGATTTTAGTGGATCACAACATTTCAGTATAAGTATAAGACGCAAGTATAGTACATAGGTCGATCAAATGGGATTGGACGATCGATCAACTTCATTCGATGGACTGATGTGTTTTGCACAGAAAAACTTTGAGCTAGTAGGGAAACAACTATACTATTGCTCATTTAAACACGATTTATGTAATTTGGGACCAGTAAAACACATCAGTCGTTCAAATGATTTTGATCGATCGACCAATACCATTTGATCGACATGTGAAAGGTTGGCGTTTCTGAAAGTTTTAGATTCATGATGACTCCAGAAACACCCACTGAATGTTTAGACTGTTTTAGAGTTACCCCTCTCACCTGCAGAGAATAGCAGAGGTCTGCCTTCGTACACTGGCCGCTAGCTAGCATCTTGACAGCAGTCCCTTCAATGTGCGACAGCAAACCTGTCAAGAGTTGATAAGTCTACTTTAGTTCTACTGAGAAACTCAGAAATCAAGTGAGCAAATCAACAAGCTGTGTCTATCCAGCAATCAGATTAAAACTATAAATTTAAATCTGCATTGACAGATACTGAATTGGTAAAAACCGCACAGTACAATAGGAACAATGATGATGTCACACACACACACATAGTCGTCAAACATTGTGAAACTTTAGCAGGAAAGTTTAAGAAAGAGGAGGGACAAACGAGCTCCTGATTTTTGTCGACTTCTTAAAAAGTACAATCCGAGACGTAGAAGAAGTTTGAACTGTAGAGGAAGTTGAGGGGATATCATATCCCTTTTTTCCTAGAAGAAAAACCAAAGTGGGAAGGCGTCAGCAGACAGTCAAGAGAATTAATAAATTTCAAGAAAGCTTGAATTCTAATAATAATGATGTTAAAGAGCTATACTGGCTGATATTACATGTGTGTTCTTGATTTATTCTCTTTTAACTCAGTCGTACAGGAATAAAACAATCCAGTACAGTTCTTTAATTGTACCGCTACCACTGAGTCAAAAGAAAATAGATCAAGAATTCTCTCATTTAATTATGCGATTTTTATTCAACGACCCGATCCATAAAATCAGGCAATAGGACAACACCCCATTCTGAACGATTTTAGATAATGTTCTTGAGGCAAAATGAGAGCTGAAAACTGCAATTTGAGATTTAGGTTTCGTCTTAAATCAGAAGTTGGTTAAGAACAGAATCTGTGTTCCAATAGTCCTATGCTATGTATATTTTTAAAATTCATCATGATTTGTTGTGAAGGTATAGACGGGTTATTGTAAATTGACGCAAAGAGTAGTAGGTACCTTTATAATACCTTATTGGCCTTTATTTAGCCGGCCTTTTTTTAACCGGCCCTATGGACAAAAATCAAATCAATTTTGAACCGTTTTAACCGGCCCCTTGGACAAAAATTTTTCTGGTGGTTGCCAGATCAAGGATTTTTTGCTCTGAAATGGCCACTATAACCCCTTTATACTAAATAAATTGCATCAAAAGACCCAAATCCCGGTCTAATATTATGATTTAGGTCATGATCGTGTTATGTTATGACGTTCCAGTGAATTCTACACTATATAAGCAGAGTCATAAAAGTTTCATTTGACCTAAATTAACAGGCCTTTAATTTGACCAACTATAAAGCCTTTTTTTAACCGGCCCTTTGGACAAAAATCTCAAAGTCGTTTTTGTCCATAAGGGCCGGTTAAATAAAGGCCAATAAGGTATAGGCAAGGATTACACTTCGAAAAAACATGTTTATCATAACGACTTGCTAATCGTATCTATTTCTACCTTATCGGACATAATTATCACGGGCTAAAGTTTCACGGACCAGAAAATCACGGACATTAGTATCACAGACTGCCAAGGACCAAGGTATGGTCATTACAACACCAGTCTGAGGGAGTCACAAATCTCGGGCCGCTCTACCAACTCCAATAATTCTTCCAGCATAACAACATGCCACTTTTTGAAACTGTTACAATCTTTCCCACAAACAAATTAACTAAAATAAAGGTATGACGAAAGGGTGAGCCTACCTGAGAAGCTGACATCCATTCCTTTGACGCAGTACGGCAGTTCGAGGTACCTTGTCCCCTCCTTGGCCAGCTGCTCTATGTTATACCCCGGACAAGGATCGTTGCTGAGCTTCAGAACCCGAGCAAACCTGACGTGTATTGAGCATCAGCGAGACATCTGGGGGTCCTGTCTGAGAAACGAACTTAAGAACCCGAGCAAACCTGACGTGTATTGAGCATCAGCGAGACATCTGGGGGTCCTGTCCGAGAAACGGACTTAAGTCAAACAAGGGACTTAAGTAATAAGTTAAATGCAAATTTGCACTACTGTCTTGACTTATTAAGTCCGTTTGTTGTCTTAAGTCTGTTTCAGAAAGGACCCTCTGGATAAAACAGTAGTATTGGCGGCGTAGTGCCCTTTTGAGAATTATCTCACCCACACCAACCTCTTGTAGATCCACCCCACCGTTTAGTAGTAGAACTAGCAGTTTAATTTCCTCCTAACCTGTCAAGACAGTTGCCGACTGCGATGTCGAGTGTTTCGCCGAATATCATGTACCGCTGGTTCATGTAGCTGATGACCTGGGTGTTACCTCCAGACACGTACAGTACGGTAGGGTTGTCTGCTCCTGTCACCTGTTTACACAGTATGGTTATATTCACACACACTCACTGGATTCCCTGTCACCTGTATACACGTACAGTTATACTACTGGGTTTCAACCATCCCTGGCAGTCCGAGGGATCGTGAAACGTACGGCAATTCGAAATAATACACTGTAGGAGTTTTTTTTTGCGTTGATCTAGAAGTTTTTTAATAATAACAATTATTGATTTATGGGCCGCGCCTTTTTTATAAGGTACAAACAGGCACAAAATATTGTGCCTGTTTCTCTGCTTGCTCATCAAAAGGTCGCACAAACTCTTAATTATACTTTTTCAGCCCGATCACAATTTATGACTCATGTACGACTTTAAATTGCTAGGCATATGCTAAAAAAATGCTTAAATGCTTAGATTTTATGGGCTCTAAGTTGACAAGAGGGCTGATATCTGCCAGAATTAGCCTTTATAATATTATCACAGACAAGAATTTCGAGACAGTGAGGGCCTTAAACAACAGTCTACAATTCGGAGAAAACTAAGTCTGTGTATTGCAGGCCCACAACAATTTGTTCCGGCCTTCTTGCTTTCAATGGTAAGAGGCGCGGCAAACAGCTGTTGTTCACTGTTCAGAATACCAAATAAAGGGGCGCACAAAACCACTGTAACAACGCCACGGCTGGATTTGTGACACCCGGTAGTACCACTTTACCCGCTAATCGGCCCGTAAACCAATTCCAAAAAAGGCTGTATTATAACCTCTTCTCAGTGAATCACGTGTTCGTAAAGACAATGTATACACAAACTCCCACTCGGTTACCTGCCGTCCCATCTCGATGTGTGCGATGCAGTGGTTGACAGGGATGAGGGGCACATTCCAGAGCTGAGCGAGAGTTCGAGCTACTACTGCAGTGCTGACAAGGGGGGCTCCCATACCCGGGCCCTTGGTGTAACTCACGCAGTCTATGTCGGAGATACTGATACCTGCTTCCTGCACAGACAGGGGGGTCAGATATGTTACGCATATTATGTGTGCATATCACTCGATTACCGGAGGGCTCGAAAAAGACGCGCAAAATCTGTGTGCTTTCGATCAAATATATGTAGGAAGTTGACGCACGAACAGTAAACCCGCGCGTCTTTTTTGAGTCCTCCTGTAATCGAGCGGTCTGCATATGGGATAGGGATGTACGAGGGGGGAAGGTATCAAGAAGTCAAGAGATGTTAAGGGTGGGAAGACTGCAGAGAGGGGGGCTGAATTTCAAGGAATATGGCAAATTGAAGTAGCCCAATATGGACCCCTACTTTTGGATCCGGAGTGGTTTTGAGGGAACGGATTGGTATGTGCCGATGTGGCGATTCGGCGTCCGCGCCTGCGGTTTTTGTACAAGTATGTAATCAAACTGAAAACTGGAACGCTCCCTCCCCACGTGGTTCACACCAACTTCACCTTCAGAAGCATTCCCTAAATTTGTATCACCAGGAACAGCTATTATCGAAATACCTAAATAAGTAACTACTCCCGCAAGAATGCCGTAAGTGTGTTACTATTCAAGCATTCATGTCACGACTGTGTCATGGTTGATCATATTGCAGCACTTCTGTACTGTAGTATGTAGATACTTAGATAAAAATACCATACCACTCTCTCAATCACCCAGTATCGTTTAAATACTGGAATCACTACTCTTCAGTCTCAAATAGACGGGGGGGGAGAGACGATTGCAGTTTTTTGGATTTTCACTACGGTCGGGGTCAGTTATTTAAAACCCTCCCCGTTAAAAGAAATTTGAAAATTTTGAAAAATTTACAAATAAATCAAAAGAAAATTCATATATTTTGTTGGAATTTTACAGTTATCAAGAAGAAATCTGAAAACTTTGACAAGAGTTTTCCCAGAATCATGCTCTTTTTGTCAGATTTATGTTGATGATGACTTTTCTCAGCAAACCATTGAGTCCCGACATTTTCACAGCTTTCTTATTGCGAACCATTCGATTCAAATTCACCCCCCCCCCCTCTTATTTGAAAGCCCCCTTTTCATATTTAAAATCAAACTGGGGGACAGTTGGAACGCCCCCGTCTATTTGAGACTGAAGAGTACATACCTTACCACTCCGTCTAAGATTCGTTATATCGTATAACGAGAATGATATAATGACCGAATGTAAAATAATGTGTTACGAGCCCCCCTGCTTTTGCCACGCGCGGTGTCACGTAAAAATCTTAATGATTACTGAGTTTGCAAATTAAAGAAATATAACTTTGTGGAAGTGCAATTAGTTGGAAATTTTTCCTGGGAAGCAGGAACAATTCAACATTCCTCTTTTATTATCAACACCAAGTTTTCATCACCGAGTTGAGAGGCCAAGTTGAGAGGCCTAGGACTAGAAGCCGAGTTCTAACCTTTTTAAAGTCGGTACTTCGGGTAGTGGGTACTCACGCGGAGACTCGGAGTACCGGGAAGTTTCTGATTAATCGGAAAATTTTCCGAGAATCTCAAATTTTCGAAGATTTTTATCAGTCACAAAGCGAAGTAGAAAATCGTTGAGGCGACGACTCTTCCCACTTCCTATCTATATTGAGGAATCTTTCAACTCCCCAATGTCGCGGAATCTTGCCACTTTCCTGCTTTTCCAGTGGCTAGGAATCTTCCATTTTCCAGTGGCTAGGAATCTTCCATTTTCCAGTGGCTAGGAATCTTCCCTTTTCCAGTGGCTAGGACTCTTCCCTTTTCCAGTGGCTAGGAATCTTCCCTTTTCCAGTGGCTAGGAATCTTCCCTTTTCCAGTGGCTAGGAATCTTCCATTTTCCAGTGGCTAGGAATCTTCCCACTTCCCAGTAGTAACTTTTATTACGTAACTCAGCTGCAGCTGCCCTATCAAATGGCATATTAAATTATGGCAAATTAAATTATGAGGACGCAATATTATGCGAGGTAGCTTAATATTTTAATTCTGGTTTGCTGAGTTTACTCCACGGTGAGATGGGGCCCTTTTCTTCCAGCAGTTCGAGTATCAACCCTTCTAGAAGTTCTTTGCCAAAATGTTCTGCTGATGATGATCGGGACGTAAAAGATCTGTACAGGAGATTCCATGCGGACGTGCTGCGAGTCACTAGCTCTCTGCTCAACCCACGCAGCTTGTATTCTAGGTACGTGTTCAAACACAAGGCTATATGGTGTGCTGAACTTGAGCAATCTAACTCTGTGACCAAAACTTCCTGCGTAGTCAGTAAAACTGTTTCCAAAGAAGTTCCCTATCTCGATCACTGGGCGTTTGTGGCTCGGGGTCAAATTCCTAACATCGATGACTCGGAGGCGTATTTTGTGGCACAGATTGGGGATGGAGATTACATCCCAACGGAGAGTGAATATCGCAGAAACCCTGATGGCTACAGCTTTGCTCCTATACTAATCGAGAATGATAAGAGACATGCAGCACTCCAAGTTTGTCATACCAAACAGAAACCTCGAGTTTGGACCAGGCCTCATAACGATCAATACAAGAATGAGGACCTCGCAGATGATATCTTGCATCGTATTACAGGCGACCGGAGAAATATTTTGAATGATGATGGAGACTTGGTTACCGAAGGCTTTGTTCAAAATGAATGGATGGACATGAAGCCACGAAAACTTGGAGAACTGAATGATTTGGTATACAAGACACCGAGCGCTGGAAAGAAATATGCGGTTTTAGGCAATAATTGCCAGGACTTTGCTTTTAAACTGTACAAAATGGCTTACTAAACTTAAACTTATCGTTAAACATATAATTGATGCCTTTTTCTTGTGTTTTGTGAGTTTTTAGAAATGATAACATTTATTACCTTAACTTTTGGCATCTTCTGTGTGCTGTATGGCTCGATAGGAAGAGCTGGACTCAGCCATTCCACTGAACTTGGCCTTTCAAGAGTTCCAGGCAGATAGGCCACTCAACCTGTAGAAACTGGATACGTCGACCCCTTTGCATGATCACTCGACTCAACAACTCATCTCGAGTCGACATCTCGAGTCGACCACTCAACTTGACATTTGATTTTTGATTCGACCAA
The DNA here is from genome assembly GCA_011033025.1 of Beroe forskalii. Taxonomy (NCBI): domain Eukaryota; kingdom Metazoa; phylum Ctenophora; class Nuda; order Beroida; family Beroidae; genus Beroe; species Beroe forskalii. Next base: position 35,771 of record WFMF01000690.1, on the reverse strand, counting down.
CCGAATGGAATTGATCATTAAATTAAATTAAACCATTGCTCGATCTAATTACTTGAACATACTATAAATCACTCGAATCGATCTCTTCAATCAAACACTTGACCACTTGATCACTGAATAGGGTATGGTATGTTTGTGGTCTCTGATGGAATATCTTATTTCCAAAATGATCAATTGATCGAGGATCTATGTTTACGCTATGAATATTCTGCCAAATTTGAAGATAAATTTCTGTCTACCTTGTCCACGGGATGTACGTTATGAATTTTTCTGTTACCTAATTTATAATCACGTAATTTCCACGGTGGGTTTCATGGAAACTAGGTGTTGCTAATAATAACCGGCACATACCAAACCAATGACTCAAAACCACTCCGGATCCAAAAGTAGGGGTCCTTATTCTGCAGAGCTACGAGGGGGTGATCACAAAATATAATGGTATCTTCAGAGGAAAGTAATATCAGTGAAATGTGCATCAGAGAAAGTAGCTAATATCAGCTAAAGGAAATATCAGAGAAGGAAATAGTTTACTTCATGCTTCCATAGTAGTATGATAAGAATCATAAAAACACACTAGCAACACACAGTGTAGCATTACCTGGATGGCCTGCTTGACAAGTCCCAGTACGTGATCTCGGTGGTGCTGTGCAGTGTGTCGGGGCAGGAACCCGTGACCCGTGGGGGCACAGTACGTGTGTCGAGGGTTGGAGAGCACCTCGCCGTCCTTCACAACACCCACTCCGATCTTGTTAGCACTTCCCTCCAGCCCGATAGAGATAACCATGGTCCTGCGAAGCTACAAGGGGTACGTACAGATGGTTATTTGAACCAGAAGATAGGGGCCGTATAACTCAAGCCCAGTATTTCATATTGTTATTATCATCGTCTGCAATCGAAGGATTTAAATGTTGAATGTTAAAGTGGACAATCAAATGCTTGCATCGATGCTCATTGTCACTTTATCATCTCAATTCTCATGTTCATACGGAATAGTAAGAGGAAAATTGTCCATTACGTAATTAAACGCATAATTTCATGAAAATATAAAAGTTCGTCAGATGTGATAAGTAAAATTAAAGTAAGAACAAATATAAACCGTAAACGTGCTGCCTAGAAGCTGCAAATAAATAAAATAATCTTATTAGTAGCAGCCCGTAGCAGCGAAAAGTTCCATAGTTTGTTGTAGTCGTGATTCATGAAGACTTTCGACAGTAACATGATAAATTGTAATACTGGTTAATAAAGTATCCTTCCCGCATGTTTTCTATAATCACAATCGCGATGATGTCATTGCAACTGAATATGAAAGGTGTCAGGCCAGATCACTGAAGAAGTCTGCAGATTGCGCGGACTTCACCTGACTCGATGTGATGTGTTTTAACTTCTTCTTCTTTCTCGGTCTCTCCTCCTCCTCACTCTCCTCCTCCTCCTCCTCACTCTCCTCCCCCAACTTCTTAATACCCTCCTCCAGGTGCTCCACCCCCCAGGCCCGCACCACACAGTCATGTCCGATGGAGAGGATGTCTGTCTGGTCAGGAGACAGACAGAGCCCCTCCACCCCATTGTCAGCATGGTCCCCTATGTGGGGTAGGGGCGTGTGAGGGAAGAGCGAGGTAGCACGTATCACTCCGTCCATGCACCCCAGAATCAGGACGTCACCCCCGTACACCAGCACCACGTCAATACTAACGTCCTCCTGGACGACGGACCTGTCCGATATGTCGCCCCAGTCGTCCCAGCTGAAGATGTTCAGGACGCCTGCGCCGTCCCCGCACGCCACCTTGCTCCCGCCGTGCACCACGTCACACGTCAGCAGCTCGCTGTCGCACTCGTCCGAGCGGGCTACGAGCTTCCGCTGCCGGGAGTTCCACACGGAGAGGCGTCCGTCGCCGGACGCTGCCAGGAGGGTGGAGCCGGAGCTGTCTACGGAGAGCGAGGAGACGAAGTTGTCGTGCTCCGGCTGCTTCATGATCAGAGCTTCCTCGTCCGACTTACGCAGGTCCCAAACCTTGATCGTCTGAAAGAGGGAGAGAGCGTGAATTGGTGGTACAGATCTTATAGTCTTACACTCAATAACAAGAATTGCGCCTGCACCGACACAATTATTGTTGTTCCCGTAGGCCGTATGCAGGCGCTTAATTTCCCTCCCCCGCGGTGCTTGATGTAACCTTAGCATCATAATAAGATAATACAAAACGGAGTCGTTATAAAGTAATAAGAGTATAAATACTGTTCCGATGTGCGTGCTGCGCGCGACCACCGAGGACACGAATTGGCACGTGCCATTTCTTCTAAAATTCTTGCGCGCGCGTTCGTTGTTGTACTAGGTTCGTTGTAGATTTCGCGCCATTTTGTTGAATTGGTTTACGTTTCGCATCAAATTGTGTCACCGTTTATTCACGCGTTGTATTTTCTTGAATGTTTATATACTAAGTTGATATCACTTTTTATCTTATTTTCAAATTTCGTGCTTATGTTTTCGGTTTCAATGCTGTCTCTTGTTCCAAAAAGCAATATTCACCTTTCACAGAGTCACAGCCAATAGTATTTATCAAACTTAGTCGAATCCAGCAGAAACTCTAATAGTTATGCATTTTGGTACTAAACCTAGAACAAAACCGAAGCCTTTTCCTCAAATCTAACGCCCAACTCACACCTAAGATTTTAACTTTTTAAGACACGAATTCTTCAACAGCCTAATTAAATTCAGAACTTATCATAATTTAGGAATTCGAGCATGCGGCACGGATGGGCCAGATCAACCCATAAGATTTATACTTTGACAACCGACAGCTCCATGAATTAAGAAATTCGTTATTTTGAAGATTTATGTGACATGGGGACGGAGGGACGGAGGGAGGGACATTTTCGCGACTGATATTATAAAGGAGCAATCCGGGCACTTTCCAGAAATTACAGTAGTTGTATTGCAAAACTGGACCTGATATACACATATTCTATTTCTCACCCTCCCAGACCACGATCTCTGCCAACCCTCTCATTAGCCTTTTTGTATTCACAAATAGGCCAATGGGGAGGGAAAAAATGAAAATTCCCTTATTCCATTTTGAATCTCAAGTAACAAATAATAAAAGGTGTGGCTCGCTTTAGTTTATCTATCCCCACCGTCAACAAATCACTACGAATCACATCCCACCCCAACTCACCCCCTCACTACGTATCATACCCCACCCAACTCACCCCCTCACTACGTATCACATCCCACCCAACTCACCCCCTCACTACGTATCACATCCCACCCAACTCACCCCCTCACTACGTATCATACCCCACCCAACTCACCCCCTCACTACGTATCATACCCCACCCAACTCACCCCCTCACTACGTATCATACCCCACCTAACTCACCCCCTCACTACGTATCATACCCACCCCAACTCACCCCCTCACTACGTATCATACCCCACCCAACTCACCCCCTCACTACGTATCATACCCCACCCAACTCACCCCCTCACTACGTATCATATCCCCACCCAACTCACCCCCTCACTACGTATCATACCCCACCCAACTCACCCCCTCACTACATCATACCCACCCCAACTCACCCCTCACTACGTATCATACCCCACCCAACTCACCCCCTCACTACGTATCATACCCCACCTAACTCACCCCCTCACTACGTATCATACCCACCCCAACTCACCCCCTCACTACCCCACCCAACTCACCCCTCACTACGTATCATGCCACCAACTCACCCCTCACTACGTATCATACCCCACCCAACTCACCCCTCACTACGTATCCGCCCAACTCACCCCCTCACTACGTATCATACCCACCCAACTCACCCCCTCACTACGTATCATATCCCACCCAACTCACCCCCTCACTACGTATCATATCCCACCCAACTCACCCCCTCACTACGTATCATACCCCACCCAACTCACCCCCTCACTACGTATCATACCCCCACCCAACTCACCCCCTCACTACGTATCATACCCCCCAACTCACCCCCAATCCGTATCATACCCCGCCCAACTCACCCCTCACTACGTATCATACCCCACCCAACTCACCCCCTCACTACTTATCACATCCCACCCCAACTCACCCCTCACTACGTATCACATCCCCACCCAACTCACCCCTCACTACGTATCATACCCCACCCAACTCACCCCCTCACTACGTATCATACCCACCCCCCCTCACTACGTATCATACCCCACCCAACTCACCCCTTCATCGTCTCCAGTAGCAAACACACTGCCGTCCCTGACCTCACTCAGCGCGTACAGAGCGTGCTCGTTCTCAAACCTCCTCACCACGCTCTTAGTGGTGACATCACACTGCACCAGGCTCTTATCACTGGAGATGGAGAGGAGGGAGGACCCGGAGAATAGCACCCTCCGACACGAGTCCGTGTGGTGTTGGATCGTGTCCAGGACTGTGAGGGTGTCACTACTCTCCTCATTCCTAGAACCAGCACCCGAACTGTTGTAGCGTAGCAGGGAGATCTCACCGTCTATGTTACTGACTGCTATCAAGTTGTGGGAGGAGGAGGAGACTATGTCGAAGGGAAGGGTGGGTAGTTCGAGGGTGTGCTTCAGGGCTTCTTTCTTCATCTTCATATCTCTCTCTCAGAGTGTATGTAGGGTATCAGGGATAATACTACCTCTGGTTGTGTTGCGGGAGCATGGTCTTAATGATAAGCTAATAAGCGGAATGTTTAGAGTTATAGTACATTGTGCATTGTACATTGATCATGTGCTTTCATTGTTCCGAAAGCATGTAGTATAGTCAACAGAATATACAAGAATCCTTGAAATGATAGTGAATTTCTTAATGATGAGGAATGTAACTACTCAATTCTCAATCATCTAAATACTTAAACACATTCAATAAATTTAATGCAACTTTAAAAGGAAAATAATTGAGAGATAGGTCATATAAAGAGTATTTCATAGACATAAACAAATAAATATGACTTAACTTCAATTGATTCGGTACAATAATTCATAATAAAAATCTTCGATGTTCGTAAATGGACACAAACGTACCAATATTTAAATTTTAAGTAATAACTTTTCTTCGAGAAAATTTCTTCAAGTTTCAGATTAAATGATTACTGAAATTATGCTCATTGGCAAATTGTAACTCGGATTCAATGAGATGTAACTTTCACTCTTTCAGTTTAGGGTTCTCATGAGAAGAATATTGCACACTAAATGTACTTCTGCACCAGTCATTTCAGTCATTCGAGTCATCTGAACTTGTGGATGGATGTAATCTCCGTTTTTTCTTCTTTTTCTTTGAGTGCTTCTTTTCTGACCTCCTTTCTTCATCATCGCCCTTCTTCTTATCATCTTTGTGGCTCGACTTTTTCTTTTTCTTCTTTTTCTTCTTCGCGTGATTCTCCTCATCGGTGGTATCCTCATCCAGTATTGCTCTCATTTGAGCTATCCTCATTTCTTTTTGCTTTCTCTCCTCGTCTTGATCATCATTCTGAAAATTGCGACATGAATAAATAACTTCCATTCAAGCAATCGGATTATAATGATTTAGGCATCACTTGTAATACTGCTGTTCATAATGTCATAATTTTGTTTACCGACCTGTATTAATAAGTTAATACCTTTTGTCGCTGCATGTGGTACATGGGGTCCTCATGAGCCATTCTGAACTGTTCGTTTGCTGAGTTACCCTTTGAAGCCAGAGGGCACTCCCGGTCCCCCGTCCTGTGTCCGTACTGCTTGCACCTCCAGCACTGCATCACCTTGACTTCCTTGCCCAGAGGCATCCACAGCCCTTTAGTGGGGGCCGCTGCCAGGAACTCTCGTACCTGTGAGGGAGGAGCATTGAGAGGACTGCTCATCCTATACAGCCCCAACCACCCCATCCCACCCCACACAGCCCCACACCCCACCCTACCCCACACAGCCCCACCCCACACCCCACCCAGCCACACACCCCCATACTCCACCCCACACAGCCAAACACCCCACCCCACCCCACCCCACAGAGCACAGCCCCACACCCCACCCCACACAGCCCAACACCCCACCCCACACAGCCCCACCTACACCCCACCCACCCCACACCCCACTCTACCCAGCCCCAAACCCCACTCTACCCAGCCCCACACCCCACCCCACACAGCCCCGCACCCCACACAGCCCCACACCCCACCCCCACACAGCCCCACCTACACCCACCCACCCCACACCCAACCCAGCACCAGACCCCACCCAGCCCTTAAGTGTGAGGGAGGAGCATTGATAGGACTGCTCATTATCAACTGTAGATAGTGAATGGAATCGAGGGGTCGTGGCTCGAAGTGAAAGACTTTCTAACCCCACCCCAGACAGCCCCACCCCACACCCCAGACAGCCCCACTCCACCCACACCCCACCCCACCCTACATAGTCCCACCAGCCCCACCCACCCACACCCCATACCACATAGTCACACATAGTCCCACCTCACCCAGCCACACCCTAACCCACACCCCACCCCACCCAGCCACACCTTAACCCACACCCCACCCCCACCCAGCCACACCCTAACCCACACCCCACCCCCACCCCACTCTACCCAGCCCTACACCCCACCCACCCCACCCCACTCTACCCAGCCCCCACACCCCACCCCACCCCACACCCCACCCAACACCCTCTACCCATCCCCACACCCCACCCCTCCCCACACAGTCCCTTAGTAGTTGCCGCTGCCAGGAACTCTCAAACCTGCGAGGGAGGAGCATTGAGAGGAACCTGTAGAGAAACTAAAGTAGGTAGTGAATTGAGTCGAGGGGTCGTGGCCCCAGTGGAATAATTTTTAAAAGTGGCTGGGAATGGGAACTTGATCAAAAATCGGCTTTTTTGACTTACTAGTTTCACTGCGATACCAGAAGCAGATTTTTTGTTATGGAACATTGGAGTCCCATTTTTCGAAAGATATCAACTAAAATTACCTCGAATGTGCTTCATTTAGTGCGAAACACGCCATAAAAGCATAAAATATGATTTATCGACAATCTTCAAAAAGTGCGTTGTCCTGGATTTGAACTTCCATACTCTGCATATTACACAATGTATTGCACAATATCTGCCACTCTAAATCTGTCTTCCGTAGTTTAAACCATGCTAAAGATTTGATAAATCCATGAAAGCTTTAATTTGAAGTACTTAGTAAGCAGGGGCATTGATCCATGGCAATAAACCCATTTCCATTTCCTTGAACTGCCCAAATTTCAGACTGGCATATAAAAAAAGTCACAAAAAGATCGCAAAAATAGTCTGCCCACACCTTCCAAATCGTTAAAACAGCCGGGAAGTTTATCATATGTCGGGATTTTAGGAATCTCGATTCCCCAAACCAGCCACTACATTCCTCAACCAGCCGGCTGGGCTGGGAATTTAATGGCTGGTTCGGGGAAGCGCGGCGTTCCGCTAATTGAAATTGGCGCAAAAAGGCTCCTTTATAAAATCATTTTTTCGAAGTCGATGAGTCACAGTGAGGCAGTGAGCGGCGTAAAATCGAACAGAAACTTTAATAAAAAATATTTAATCTGATTTTCCGTGAATTTGGCTTTTTGAGTCCGATTTCACAGATTCTTTCCCAAAATTTGGCTGGGCTTGCCATTCCCTCATTCCCTACTTTATGCCACTGGGGTCGTGGCTCGAAGAGAAAGACTTTCTAATTCTTACCCCACCTCACCTCCTTATTCTCGGGCAGGTCCGGAACGCAGTCCTCAGGTCGTTCCTCCTTGGGCCCACCCTCACTCCCCCCTGGCTCCCGATAGAAGAGATCCAGCTGTTTGAGTTTGTTACTCTTCTCTCTCAGCACGGGGGCCAGTGTTTCCCGGGGCGGGATACTCTCATCCATCTTCTTCCTCTTAGACATACTGACTTTGTGCTGGAGAGGGCATCGTTATTTTACAGATAGAGAGAGGAGCTTTGGGATGTCGAGAAATAAAGATGTTAATAACGAATTCATGATTCTCCTTGCTCAATAATCTGCTGATAATTATGATCAATTTACTATCAATAGATCAAAAAAATAGTTAAGTTTTTGATTTTAGCTCAGACTTAAAAGAATGAAGTTACATAGATTAAAGAGCACTGAATAGAATAATGATACACATCCTTCCAATTATGTAACTAAAACCAATTTAAGTGAATTACAACAGCAATTAAAACAAATTAAACGTGGTTATGTAATATGTTACCAGCATTAAATGAACTACCAAAAATCGATCATGAGTCATTTCCTGAATGACCTCTTCAATGGCTCCATCGGGAATTAGGGAAATGAATAATGAACATCAAATCCGTCATTACCGTGATAAAATGTGAACTGTTGGTGGAATCAACGCTCTTGAAAAATCAATTAGTCGTAAGATATTATTATTAAGTAAACATTCACTCATGTGATTCTCTCAGTAGTATGGCGTGTTCGGGAATCGTTTTCCAGTGTTTCAAAATGTAGAATTTAAAAGTGACATCTGAATTGCAAATGAATCTACTGTTTTATGATGACTTAACACTATAATGAAATGGGTAGTGAATAGTCACGTACTGTGAATGCGGATGATTTCAGCATTTAACCCGAAACATTAAACTGCAAAATCATTCTAGTTTCGCTAACGCAATTATTGCCTTGGACGGAATTAATTGAGTAATGAGTAAATTTAAAATGAAAAAGGCTGTGAAATTTAACATTATATTATATAATAACTCATTAACTCGTTTATTAACAAGTTAACAAGAGCATAATATTATAGTAAAAACTATTCCAATTTCGTCAGGTATTAACAATGATATAGGGTGTTTAGTAATCAAAAGCTATCTGATCCAAATGAACTGTAACAGGTTATAAAACTATAGCTAACTTCATATGTTATAAAATAACAGCGCTTCATAACAGCATAACGGAGCACCCTAAACTGCTGAGTGGTGGTACATTTTCTAAAAATTTATTCAAATCATGATACTCAATAAGACTATAGACCTAAGACTTAAAAGGCAAGTCTAATGGCAACTAGCCATGATTTTTACCCGAGAATTTCATTTTGATAAAGGGTGAATAAACCCAATATTGAAGTCACTGCCGAATATTTTAACAGTAATTTGCAAACTGCTATTTTAATCGACACTCGGCATAATAGTTAATTGACCACCCAATTACTAAATACTGCGGCTTAAGGTAAGCTAATAATCAGGACCATGATGCGAACAGACTTCTAAACTTCGTGAATGCAATGAAATTACTAAATTAGCTTGATTTATTCTCGGGTTCCTTAACATCTTTTATCGTTTTACCGAACCTATCATTGAGTATGAGCCCAGTAAAGACAATGGCAGTTCCCACCCATTGTCGAGTAACGAGAGCGTTACCAAAGAGAACCACTGATCCAAGGATAGTGAAGAATTTCCTGGTTGTCGTCATGATGGAACACATCAACGGCCCGAACTCAGACACCGTGATGAAGATGAAATTCTGGCCGAATGCCGAAGCAAAGCCGAAGGTAATGATCTCGGGAACTATCTCAGGGTGTCGCTGACAGAAGGCAACAGCTTCCCAGATCTCCCCTGTAGCGAGGAGAGTCACGCCCATCACAATCTGGAATGATAGTCGAATCAGCATCTTATTGATGGGTGTCTGATGTCATATTACTGTGGTATTTGTTAGTCAATAAAGCAATTAGGGTCAATCAGATATAAGTAGTCAATCACTCGAGGGGGGTATCATAAACCCTGTTTAATGGGTAGAAAAAGAAAAGTGCTAGATTTACCAAGGCTGATATGTTCATAGTCATCATCATGTAATGAGCTTTCGTTCCATATCCTCTCATCTTTTCTTGAATGGCACCAGTGATACCATCTGAAAACAATTTAAGATATCAGTTTGGAACTTTGGCAGTTTTCAAATCTATCAAATAGGGAATCAAACCCTATTCCAATATTTCAATGATACTGTAGCAAACTCCCACTACTTACTTATATACATTTGCCCTAATTCAAACACAAACCAAGCATAAGAGATGTTAGGAGTAGTAGCTCCCCAGAACCAAAGGAAAAGCCAGTGCTGTCACCATTATTGTCCTTGTAGATGAAGAGAGAAACTCCAATGACAATAAGCAGGACTGACAAGTACTTGATAAGGTTGTACTTCTTGCCTAAAGATAGAAGGTTAGTGAAAGTTAGTTACAGCCTCACACATTTGTAATTTAAGTTCACTGACAATAGATATAAGTAACATAAAGCAACAAGGATGTCAACAGATGTCAAAAGATAAGAGGGACCTGTAGAGCACATTATACCTTCTTATCTGTCCAATACTAACCTGCTAGAATCACGCCCAGGATCATTACAGGTACTGGTTTACAACTCTTGCCAAGCACTTGAGTTGGATAGTTCACCCACTTGAGGGATGCATTGGAAGCTAACATAGCACCTACATAGGACACACCACAGATAAAACTAAGGTAAAGTGGTGTCTTTTGAGGTTTAGAACGGGTTAGGACCAGTATACCTGTGTAAAGTGAATAGAGTTTAATTTGAGGGAAATGCTATAGGATAGCAATCAGTAAAATGAATCACCAATGAAAATGGTTCTGTAAAACATATAGTAATTAGGGAAGGCAAGTCCAATTTTGGCAATCATGTCCAGGTAACCCTCATTTTCAGGAATTTGACAGAGTTTCATCACCCGAAATTCGGACATAGTACTGGCCAAAAATATAATAACTTTGTTACCGATCAGCATTTAATCTACATATATCCATCATTTATTTTCTTCTCACCACTTGTGGGAGTTTTCAGTATGTAGATAACTAAATAACTAATAAACCCTATAATGCATCTGTTGTGACTTGTGAGTAGAGCTCTGGTCAGGGTGCCAAAATGCTCATAAGGGTGTCTACTTTTGATAAAGCCTTCGATTATTTTTTGGTTATTTCAGCTATAATTGGGCCCTAATTTTCCTCAATTGGGCACATTGTAGACATCCATATTTCTGGTCAATTCAATATGGGATCTTGACAGATTTACAAAAATTCAACTAGTTTTTGGGGTATTGCAGGTTTTCAACTAAGGAAAAGAAATTTTAAGGAAAAGAAATTTATTTTTTAATCAGCAGAGTTTTAAACTTAACAACACTACTTATTACAATCAAATTTGAGATAGGTGATGGCGTTCAAGACTTCCCCCCAAGGGGAGTAATGGAATGAATTACGATGGGGTTCGGACACTACGGCACAGGACTCTAGGGCACTGGACCCTACGGCACAGGACACTACGGCACAGGACTCTTGGGCACACTTTTCAGTTTTAGGGGGACGCTGCGGCACACTTTGGCTTGAGGGTGGACTCTGCGGCACACTCTAAGGCACAGTTGCAGTTAGAGTAATGGAGTAGGGGACATTTGTCCCCAAACGACAGATACCTCTCATCAGAGATCAGGAACATGCGGTAGATTCTGCTTGTTAGCTGACCTTATTAGGATTAGAGATAAGGAACATACGGTAGATACTGCTTGTGATCTAATTAGGATTCTGGGACTCATCGGACTTCCGTTCCCGTGAGAGCATGAGAAGAACACTATGACTTGATTGCACATGAACTCGGCATATGACGAAACAACCAGATAGTATAAGACATGCCTCTCTGTAGAATCCAACCAATGTTCAACAACGAAGAAGTCGAGATAGTGAGGCGGCGGACAGCTGGATCTCAGAATCTCCTTCACCTTGGATTCCGCTACTTTGGATGGCAGACAGGCTTGGAGGTGCGTGAAGAGGTCACAAGACTTAATAGGAAAATAGAGCACCTTTTAGCCTCACTATCTTTTGATAAGGTGGACTTCAGCTGTCAGGTAGGTGTGGATATCTGCAATCAGCTTGTTCAAACAGAGGACTATTCAATTCCTAACAGAGTATCCAGTAATACAGCATCTATCCAAACTGAAATTGAGCCCACAAGTCCTCCAGAATCCTCTCTGGAGACAACAGCTGTTTCAACAAATGGGCAAGATGATGTACTGTTAAATCTATTCATGAATTCAGGTGACAGTCATGATGCAACTTATGCAGTCCCCCTGGTGAAATACCCTTTTGTGCACATCCCTGACCAACCTTTCTCCCAATTTGATTTTGAGAAGCTTGATGAGGAGATGACATATGAAACTAAATTGAGTAACAGATCCCTGGCATATTTTGGTGAATTCAGCTATGGCTACAACAATATCATACACAAATCTAAATCAATACCAGAAAGAGATACTTACATGAATCAAATTCTAGATCATCTTCATCAACTAGTCCCTGAATTCAAGTACAATAGCATCCTGGTAACTAAGTACAACAATGGATCAGATTATTTAGGTTTTCATTCAGATGATGAGTCTTCCATTGCTGACCATTCAGATATAGTAACCATATCATTTGGAGAAAAACGAGAATTGAAATTCAAGGGTAAATCTCTTATGGATAGTTATCCAGAACAATCACTTAATGTCAAGCATGGAGATATCTTCATAATGAGTAAGGACTCACAGCAATACTTTCAACACAGTGTAGTTGCAGACACTTCATCTTTACCTAGGATCAGTTTAACACTAAGACTAATCAACCCTCCAAACCTTCCAACTGATCCTCCCAATGCTACCCCTCCCCAAATCACAGAACCAAGTCCAGTTGTTGCTGAGCTATCAGTGTCACACCCTGATAGGAGTGTCACTACTAACACTAAGAAACTAACGCTTTATATTGGAGATAGCATGTTAAAAAACCTGAAGCCAAACAAAATGTCTTCTAGTTCCCAGGAGGCTAGGGTGTTCTCATATCCTGGTGCTACAGCATCTGGTGTGCTCTCCAAGTTAAAGTCTGACCCAGCTTTCAGGAATGTTAGCCCCAACTCAGTAGGGAAAATCTTTTTGTTTTGTGGGGCAAATGACATTGACAAGGTTTTGAACATACCCTTTTCCCAGAATTCTAACTTTGTTGATCTTAGTATGTTCCCTTTATCTGACACAGCTCTTGAACACCCTAAATCAGAACTCAGAAACCTTATCAGCTATATCCACTCCTGGGCAGAGTCTGCATCCATCAATTTTATTAATATCTTGCCACGTGCTAGTTATGCAAGAAATCAAGCCATTAACCATTTAAATTGTTACATCAAGCACCTCAGCTCAATCTTCCCTTATCTCTCCCTGGTTTCAACTGAGGTTGACCGTAAACTCTTCACATTCAAGTCTGGATTTAGGAAGGAGAGTTTTTTCTCAAGCAATGGCTCTGATAATGTCCACCTCAGTGAATCAGGGATTACAAGACTAGCTAAGCATTTGAAATATGTTGCCCACTGCAATGCTGAGATAAATTAATTGGTGTTGACATGTCTATGTTAGTTGTTCAACTGGCTATTAAGTGCAATATTCCTTTCCATTTTTTCATTGAATGACCATCACTCATAATCTAACTGTTAGCCACTGCAATGTCCAGGGAGGATTAGTTGGCCTTTCAAAATCAACTCAAATTCTAAATATGATTAAGAAATACAATATTGATATTTTAGCTTTAAATGAAACTAATCTAAATAACTCTATTGTTACAGAAACTCTCAATATCCCACCTAATTACAGTTTTATCCGTAAAGATAGAGGAACAGGCTCAAGAGGTGGATGTGGACTGATGATCAGTAAGAAAGTTGCCTATGATGATAACATAAAAATGCCTACTGATTTTTCCAATATTGAAGCAGTATGGATAAAAATTAAGAGCAGTAATTATTACATTTGTGGATTCTATCGTTCTACAGGCTTTTGTAAACTAGATAACTTCCTAGATTACTTCACCGAATGTATGAATAAGCTTAAAGGCAAAAAAGTTATATGGATAGGAGACATTAATGTAGATCAAAACAAGATAAGTGACCTTGACTACAGGAAATTAGATTCTACTCTTAAGTCCTTCAATATGGTCCAAACTATCCAAAAATACACTAGAGTTGCGAAAAGGGGGAGTAAGTTTACTAATAGTACTATTGATGTTATAATGACCAACTGTTATTCTGACTTTAACCACTCAAAAGTACTAAATGAGCAAATAGGGGATCATTATGCTATACTATGTGAACTTCAATTTAAGGTAGAACTGCCCCCAAAATATGAACAGGTTACTTTGCATGATTATAACTCCAATAATGTTAGGGCCTTTCAGACACATCTAGCTAATTTAGATTTCACCTCTCTGTTTCAATGTAGTGATGTTGAAAGGGCAGTGTCAATTCTTGAGGCAAACTTGAACAATCACCACGATCATTTCTTCCCTCTTAAAAGTATCAAAAAACATGAAAAGTTTATCTTTAAACCCTCAAAAGAAACCATGAATGCCATAAAAGTAAAAAGGAGGTTACATAAGAAATTTAAAGCAAAACTTAAGAAAGTAGAAGAATCAAATTGCAATAGTTGTAATACCTGTAATAAGTGTATTAGTGCACATCTTGCATGGGATGAATACAGGAAGCAGCGAAATGATACCAATAGGATTACTAAAGCCAATAAGCGAGAGAATCTCATCAATGATCTTAGTACAAAAAGTGCCAAGAATGACCTTAAGGGAATATGGAAATCAATAAAACTAGCCACCAACTCATCTGCCAAGACCAATACTCAACCTAAGACTGATGAAAATATCATAAATGCAGAAAACCTGAATAAACACTTCTGTGAAATAGGTCCTAAGTTAAATGCAAAAGTTCCCATTTTTAATGACATTAAGTATAATGATTTCTTACCACCTACAAAATATAATTGCAACCTTAACTCTTTTAGTGAAGTAACCAGTGAAGCAATAAATTCTTATATCCTTTCATTACCATCTGGTAAAGCTATAACTGATCAGATACCATTGAATGTATTTAAAAGTATACTACCAATTATCTTACCTAGTATAACATACATAGTAAATCTTAGTCTTTCAACTGGACAGTTCCCAGAAAAATGCAAGATAGCTGTAGTGTCTCCTATTTTCAAGGGTGGAGACTCTAATGATCCTAATGACTATCGACCAATCTCTATCCTGCCACTAATCTCTAAATGTATTGAAAACAGTGCCAATGAACAATTAACTTCTTACTTCGAAAGTAATAAACTTCTAAGTATACACCAATATGGGTTTAGAAAAAACCATTCTACTACTTATCTTACTCTAGACATGTTCGACAAAATATTTGATAGTAAAAGTAAGGGGAATACACCTGCTATTATATTCCTAGATATCAAAAAAGCATTTGATACTGTAGATCACAAAATCCTAATAGACAAACTTAAATTCTATGGAGTTGATGGAATCGTCATTCTGTGGATTGAAAATTATCTTACCCATAGAAAACAAGCTACAAAATTCTTGAATCAAAAAAGTGGTTTCTTATTTATTAAGTTTGGTGTTCCACAAGGTAGTCTTCTAGGGCCCCTTTTATTTAGTATTTATATCAATGATCTTGTAAATGCATGCAATTTATCTAACCCTTACTTATTTGCAGATGATGGAGCTTTGTTATTTGAAAACATCTGCCGTAAAACATACTTGAGTATCAAAATAGAAATGCTCACAATAATAAAATGGTTAAGTGTGAATAAGCTCTCTCTGAATATAGATAAAACTAAAATCTTAGTATTTGACAATGCACAGTTTTCTGTTAAAATTAAGTTGAATGACAGCTGTTCAATTAAAGAATGCAAGGTGTACAAATATTTAGGACTCATGGTTGACAATTGCCTTAGATTCGACTTTCATGTAGATTACATCAAGAAGAAGATCCATAAAAGAATAGGAGCTATGTACAGGGGAAGTAGTATTTTACCTATAAAGTATAGGAAAATGTTTGCTAACTCACTTGTACTACCACATTTTGATTATCTTGACACCATATATGGTCGAGCATCCAAGACTAAACTTCATGAACTTGATATTCTTTACAAAAAAGTTGCTAAAATTGCTTTAGGAGTTGAAAAAACGGAAAGTAGCATTAAGGTATACAAAGATATGAAATGGTTACCTCTTCATTTAAGGCGTCAAGTTCACTTATCTTCTTATATGTTTAAAATCCTGAAAGGGGAAAGCCCCTCCAACTTTATCAATAAATTTAGTTATATCTCAGGAGGAAGTAGAGATGGTGCAAGTTGTAATTTGTATACTCCCAGATCGAAAAATCTCAAAAATTTTTATTATCTTGGTGCCAAAGTATGGAATTCTGTGCCATCAGAACTAAGAAATATCAGTGATCCTAAGGCATTCAGTAAAATTTACAAAAGTAAATTACTTGAATCTGCAATTGGTGACTCAAATTATGCAGTTAATAATGCATATGACTATGTATATAAACTGAAATTGTAATCTATATCCCTGAACTGATTAGGAAAAAATAACTCTAATTTTTCTCCTGGATGTTGCAGTTTAGAACCAGTGTTTTTTATTTAATTTATTGAAACTGACTACATTGAATTCTGATTATTTTGTTTTTAATTTGACTTCGGGCAAGTCACAAATGCGGCCTGACCTCGGCAAGTCACAAAAATGCAGCCTTATTTCTGTATATAAGTTACAATAATACTACAGTACATTTTATTTTTTAACCCAATTAAATTATTAAGTTGTTTCTACTTTTTATTTAAATTATTGCCAGTATTTACCAGTAATGAGGGTAAACATTATGTTGAAGTTTTTAACAACAGTAGGTATTACCATTGTTTTTGCACATATGATTACCTATCCTATACTTAGTCCTCAATCTATAAAACAGATTTTAAATTTGACTTGGTGCCTACCCTCAGCACATCCCAAATGCTTCATTATATAACCCAGAGAAAAAATATATTTCATGTTTTGTGCTGTAAAAATTTATAATTGAATTGAATTGAATTGAATCATCAATTTGAAATACAATGAAAATAAGTTACATAAAAATTCCTCGCCTTAACCCTTTAAATAACCCAAACATGCTTTAAATAGTACACTACTTCATGTTATTAATTTTCATATTTGATGCATAGAGAAAGTACCCTAATAGAATGTAATTGGGCTTAATTGTGTGAATTTGTAACTTCCATATGGCATATTTTAGGTCGTTTTAAGTCATAACCTTCATTGCACTATGCAGTTTCCATGGGTTTATGGGTTTTAAAGACTTAATAAATGTTTCAGGCTGAGTCAAGTACCTCAAATTAGCCTTGATTTGGCAGGAATTAATGTCTTATTTTGTCCAATTGTGTCTCCACTGACCCTGTCTTTTGGTAGGACAAAATTTTGTTGCCAAAAATTACCCAAAATTGGACTTGGCCCCTGATTAATGGAGTATTGAAAAGAAATTATCATTGGACTTATTACAACTATAGCGTCAAATTTTATATTATCATAGTTCAAACAATATTCCTACTTGATCATAAGAAGTAAACAAACCTTTTGCAAACAGTGTATTGATGATACACTGACAGAATACAAGAAAAATAGTGAAGTAGAATCGCTCCTTCTCTGTGCCATATGTTCCTCTGGTTATTTTTTCTTGAACAACTCCATAATAAAAGTAACAACAAAATACGCCTGAAAATTTTAAATTTTATAATCATCTCATAGTTACAATCTAGAATCATAAGTTATAGATAAAAATGTGTAAAGATGTTCAGACATAATTGTGATATCAAGAAGGCCTTGTGACCACATAAAAAGCTTTCCTGAACAGATCTTTCATAGTTTCCAGAACAAATCTCTCATGATTTATGTACTATTATTAGTGCAAAAATCTTATTTATAGAAAAGTCCATATTTATTTTCAGTAATCTTACCAAGAAAGCAGGAGATTAATTTGAGATTCTGACTCAAAGCCATGGACATATATCTATAAATCTGAGCTAATCTGATAAAGAGTATTGTTATGATTTTGAAAGGCATGATTAATATGTTACTTTATGCATTTCAAATTCATTGCATGCCATCAATTATGTGATATGCACAAATATGTCTGAACCAAAGAACTATACCAATGTCCAATAGTCCAATACCTAAGCTCGAACATATAAACAATTAAAGAATAAATCCTTTAAAACACATCGATCTGCAAGACTTTTCTCCAACTTTGGACTTGAAATTTGACACGATTTCTTGAGAAATGCTATGTAAGAACAGCCAAATCCAAATGAGTCACACCTAGATGATTGGTGTGCAGACATCTTCAGTCCAATACCTACCTCAGCTTTCGGGGTGTTTAAATTGCGAGAGCTTTTTATGAGGTAGGCCCCCCAGCAGTCACCCCCTGGTACCAGGGTAAAGCACCGTCAAGTGCAGTGACCACCTGCCTGATTGAAACTGATTAGAGGTCTTTAACACAAACATCAAGAAATTAAGTAGCACACTTGGTGAAGAGAAGTATAGGCCCAGTTGATGGATCCTGGGGCTTCGTAATCCTTTATCTTGCTGCATTTAAAATGAGAAGTGGCATACATCAACTAACATGATGAGCTACATCATGCTCCCATACTCCATCTTGAGAGATGATAATCCTGAAAACAGGGTCAAATTCATATAAACAATCAAAGAATAAATCCTTTAAAGCTAGAACAATACATAAAGCTAACTCAATTTATATGAGAATTCAAAGATTTATTTATACTGTAAAGCCATTAATTTGTGCACAGCATTAATTTTCGTGGAATTTTTTGGAAAAGAAAATGTGCGAAAAACCAGTAACGTAGCCAGGATTTCAGACCAGGTTATGCATCACATGTTCAAGAGTATGCAGACTTTTTCAGAGCTCACTCGGCGATTCAGCACTTTGCGCTGAATCACCTCTTTCGCATTGTTAATTGATTAATTTCATTAAGTGTCTTTTGATTGAATTACTTGACAGGCACCTAGCCACGCTAATATTCGCAAGTCTGAACCAGTTTTCAAAGGAAAACGTGTATTTTAAAAAATACGACATGAACTAATTAGTATTTAAATTGAAAATTCCTGATACTGGTCGCTGAATATCCGAAATAGGTACCTTATTGGTTTTGTTTAACCGGCCCTTAAGGACAAAAAACGACTTTGATTTTTTGTTCAAAGGGCCAGTTAAAATGGGGCTGATTAAATAAAAGGCCAGATAATTTTGGTCAAATGAAACTTTTATAACTTGGCTTTTGCACTTTTAGTTTAATTTAACCGTCATAATATAACACAGATAATGACCTAAATGATGATAACAGACCGGAATTTAAGTTTTTGATGCAATTTGCTGAGTATAAATTGGTTTTCGCGGCACTTTTGAGCTAAAATTTCTTGGTTTGGCAGCTACTTGAAAGATTTTTGTCCAACGGGCCGGTTAAAATGGTTTAGAAAGGGTCCATTTTTGTCCATAAGGCCAGTTATTCAAAAAAAGGCCGCTTGATAAAGGCCAATAATGAATAAGGTACTTAAAAAGTAATGCGTGAAGAGAGGAAAATAAGGCAGTTTAATGTAAAAAATATGTATCAAATTTTTCAAAAAATACGTACAGTAGGTATGATTTATCAATTTAATGCAAATGCCGAATTTTTGGCAATGGATCTTCAGTGTGGCTGACGACAGTGTCGTGAATAAATAGCGATTCATTGTCGACAACAAATCAATTGTTTTGACAATATGAAACATTTAATTCAAAAGAATGATGGCAGAAATCGGAATTGATATCGTCGGACTCGGAGTTTAGAGGTTAAATTTCCTTATGCGTTGAAATCCCGGAAATCGTCATGAAAGAGCAAACTTTTGCGTACAGTTCACAGTCAAATGTAACTGGGTGCTTTTATAATATCCAATGGCCAGTGACCAGTGTTGGCATTGAAATTAAATTTAGAAATTAAAAAATAAACTGACGTCAATGGCCTCAAAGCTTTTGAAACGTCTAAACTGGTAAATTAAGCGGCAGTACTGCATAATAAAGCGATTTCAATTGAGTATAATACAGCAGAGTAACAAAATACGGATAGCCGACTTTCAGTCAAAATAAAATACAGATAATGAAAATATGTGGGTGTTTTTAATTTTTTCAAATACATAATCAACAACCTTGCTGTTATGTTAGTATGTATTTAAGAATATAAACACTAAACAGCCCAATGAATCAACCTTAGTATGCAGGGCAAAAAGAGGAAAAGACTGAGCTGTTTCGGCCTTAAGAGCTGCAACTTGAATGCTTTAGTTCATATGTCAGTTCCAAGAATCGCCAATAATTTATCTCTCAGCAAGCACAATTCCAAATCAAGAAATCAACAGGGCAAACAAAAATTACAAAATTAGAAAATTAGGAATCACAGATGAGGTCAATAGAAATCTTTGATGCAGTTGATATATTGCTTTCTTTGTCAAATTAAAATAATATTGTTTGAGAGAATATTTTATTAGATCACCGTTTTTTGGCTAATGATTCTTCAAAGGAAACCATTGACCCTTGTTATTGTAACCATCTCCTTCTCTCTCTCTTAATGCCTAAAGTTTCCAAAGACGAGGCAGTCTCATGTCACACGTCATTAACCACTTCAGACTTTCAGATTGTCATTCAATTTGGGGTTAGAATATAACATCAATCTAATATCTTAATAAGGTTACACGACAAGTTTGATTGCCTTTGCCCTTCCCTGTTTACATTTTTGGAGTAATGCTGTCATCTTTCTGTAAATTGTGCGGAATTATGTTTCACAAGAATCAATCAGTTCTATAGCATAAGCAATAGCAATGCCTTTGCACTCTCCTGTCTAATTACATGTACGGGAGGAATGCTGTCATCATCCCGTAAATTGCGTGGAATTATGTTTCAATTTGCACAAGAATCAATCAGTTCTGAGTGTAGCAATGATCTGCAATGCAATAGTGATGTGGGAATTTCTAGGGAACTTTGTGTGCATTTCTACAAACTGGAATTTCAGGGTATGCAAAATTTTCTCCAAAAATCTCAGACTATGCAAAGGAGTTTCTCAGGGTATGCAATGCATAGTCTGCATACCCTCTGGCTACGTCACTGGCGAAAAACATCAGACGTGAAATTAATTTTTGGGATACATCATGCTCCCATACAGCATACTCCATCTTGAGAGATGATAATCCTGAAAACAGGGTCAAATTCATATAAACAATCAAAGAATAAATCCTTTAAAGCTAGAACAATACATAAAGCTAACTCAATTTATATGAGAATTCAAAGATTTATTTATACTGTAAAGCCATTAATTTGTGCACAGCATTAATTTTCGTGGAATTTTTTGGAAAAGAAAATGTGCGAAAAACATCAGACGTGAAATTAATTTTTGGGATAAATGTGCTGTAGTTCATGAGTACCTATTTGGTAGATTAATAATAATAATAATACAAACAAAATGGTGTTGAACCATCTCACTTCAATTCACTAGTAAACATAAACTGGCTTTCAATAAAAAAAAAAAACACACCCTTTAACACAGGCGTCCAATAACTTAAAGCTGTCAAAATCAAGCCTGAAAAACATGATAAAAAGTTATGTAACTCATGGAAAAACAACTATGAAGAGTTGATGTTGATGCCTTTCTTCTTGGCCACAAAAGGATTTTCCTCAAATACTGGTTAAACTTCATTTTATTTGACAAATAACTGCTCCCTTCTATTTCTTCTAGAACTTGTGTAGATATTCCCCTTGCCCTAACCAGGACCCTGGTTACGCGCACGGCAAGCGTTTCGCGACGCCCCTGGTTAGGGGAAGGCGCAACGGTCCACATTTGGACGTCACTTTGCGCCTTCGGCAAGTCAGAAGAAAGGGACGGACATTGCCCGTCGATGATGAAAGCATTCCTAAATAACAGTGTTCCAGAGGGACCAAATTACTCCATGTGGGCTCCTTAGGGATTGTTCACATATTACGCAATCACCTAGGGAGGAGGGGTTTCGAATGATTACGTTACATGTTATTGTAACTAATACCAATACTGCTTGTAACCCATATGTGTGCAGACCGCTCGATTGAAAAAGGGAGCTCGATAGGGACGCGCAAAAATGTGTGCTTTTGACGGAATTTGTATAAAGTCAGCGGCAATAGACAATACACTTACGCCGCGCGCAACCTTTAAAATAGTCATCGAGGAAACGATCGCGTTGGATCAATCCTGTGACGTCACGTCATATGGTTGTTTTAATAAAATTTAAAAATTTTTCCCCCAAATTTTTTTTGAATTTGAAAATTTTTAAAAAATTACATTTTGTCATTTGGATAAACTGCCAAACCCCAGACTTAATCCAGCTGGACAAATGTAGCCCTAACCCAGTTAACTCTCACTATAGTGCAAGACTTCCAGTCATTTTAGGTGAGTAAAATTTCAGCATTGAAATCAACTAAATTTTCCCAAATAGGTTATTGAACTTGAAGCATAAGAATAGTGCTGACTTTGTCATGTGACCAACGACTTTGAACTGACCTGCCGTGACCTGGAGCAGAAAAAAGACCAACAGACTTGAAATATTCAGTAACAATATTCAGTAACTGAATCAAAATTGTGGGTCACATGACCAAGCAAGCATTATTTAATGTGTCAAGTATATATGTCTGTTATATTAAGGCAGTAACGTAGCCAGGATTTCAGACCAGGTTATGCATCACATGTTCAAGAGTATGCAGAGATTAATCTTCCTGGATTTACCGTTTACAGAGGTGACAGAAATTTCAAACTGGACCGCACAATCAAGAAAAGCCTCCAGAAAAATAAGTGAAAGAGGTGGCTGATGATATGTGTCAAAATCATATTGCACAGTAGAGGAATCACATCATTCATCCCATGACTCAACTTCTGTTACCATACAAACTGAAATGGAAATATTTTTGATTGGGTGTTTCTATCGTTCATCTTCCTTCTCTGAATGAAGATCAAAACTCTGAATTTTTAAGATGCTTCCTTCAAAATGCTTCATAATGATCAAACTGAAAAGATCTTGTTGGGGATTTCAACTCCTGACATCTCTTGGCTGTCCACAGCAATATCATTGGACCAAAACTCCTACTGACAATAGCATCCAAGTACAGCAAGAGAAATTCGTTGAAGGGACCATGACACTTTGGGTTATCATGGTTGATTACAAATGAAAAAGACAAAGGTGCAGAAAAGTGGGTGATTCAATCCAGGAAAGCACAATTGACCAAATCTTCTTATCTGAAAGAATCTCTCCAATGACTTTAAGATGCCCTCCACTCTTGGTAAAGAGAGCGACCATCTCAATGATAGTGGATCTGAATATCATAAAATTGATCAGGTCCATTCAATTGAAACTGATGATGTCAGAAGAAGGTGGTCAAAAAATGGAGTATAATGATACATATTGAGGCTCTCAAAAGAGCATTAGGTGGGCTTTTCAAAAGAGCAAGAGTTCATGAATGTTGAAGAAATGTAAATTCAGAAATCCACAGTAAAATTGTTTAAAGTTAATGATTCAATTCCTAAATGTAATATGACATCATCACAAAGAAGACAACAATCAAAGAAGCCTCATGGTTAAATTCTCCCTGAAGCGTGCTATCAGATCAAAGAACAAATGTTGGGATTTTCAATGAAAGCCCAACTATTGAAAATCTCAATACAGCACTCATGAGACAGGGTGAAGTCGATGCAGTTGAATTGAAGCTAAGTTAAATATGAAAACTTATAACAGATGATCGAAGCACAATTCTAAGGCATTTTTATTCTTATCTACGTTCAAGAAGAAATGTCAAAGTCAATTGTAACAACACTAAAAGCTGATGGATCAATGACATCAAATGACAAAAAAACTGCTGAATGTTTTGCAGATGGTTTAGTTCTGTTTTCACAAATGAACCATATGGTCCATTGCCTCAAACTTGTTATAAGACAGTTGATAAGACCATTTCTGATGTTAACATTTCAGAGGAGGTTTAAATGAATTAAAGTCTTAAACATATTCAGAGCTCTGGTCCTGACAACATACATCCTAAGTTGCTGAAAGCCCTTGCTGGAAACCCTGGTTTTGTCAAGAGCCTTACATTGCTATATAACAATTGTATCAATGAACAGAAAGGTTCCTCAGTTATGGAAAGTTACCAAACATCATCAGTCTACACAAGAAAGATGCCAAGACAGATCCTCCAACTACAGACCTGTATCCTTGACGTGCATCCTATAAAGTTTATGAGAAATTTATTAGAAACCATGTCTTAGAATTTTAAGGTCAAGGATGATATTAGTGAACACCAACATGGTTTGTTGAAAACAAATCCTGTTTTATCAAATTTATTAGAGACTGTTGATGCCATAATTGATCTTCTTGACTCAGGATATCCTTAGGATTTGTTTTACTTTGATTTTTGCAAAGCTTTTGAATATACAGTCCCTCATCACAGGCTTCTCACTAAGTTGGAAAATTATGGCATCAAAGGCTCAACACTATATCTATTTTAAGGGACTTCCTAAATTGACAGACTTTTCTGCATTTTGTGTTAGGGGAAACTATTCATCTTTTAGAAAAGTTTTATCTGGGTACCTCAGGGCTCAGTCTTGGGTCCCTTTGTTATTTATTCTATATTAATGATCTTCCTGACATTATCAATAATCTAACAAAGTTATTTGCTGATGACTTGGAGAGTTAATTAACCAAATGCAAGCAGTGATAACCAAGAAACTGTTGACGTGATCTTAAATCACTTGAAAACTGGGAATCTTTGTGGCTTCTTAAAGTTTAATACTAAAAATGCAAGTCATGCATTTTGATTATAATAATAATCCCTTGAATGAATATAGAATAGATGAAGTTGCTAGATAGTGTGCAATCTGAGAAAGATCTTGGAATTGTTGGCCGAATAATCGTTAAAATGGAAAGACAACATTAACTCTTGTTAAAGATGCTAATAAAATGATTGCTTGGGTAACGACATGCTTACTCTCATGATCCAGCTATTTTTAAATCGTATCTATAAAACAATGATAAGACCAAAGTTAGAGTATTGTGTCCAAATTTGGGAACACAAAATGTTGCCATATAAACTGGTCAACTATTTTTAGAGCTTGAATCTGTACAAGTAGATTTACAAAGATTAGTTGATGATATTGGACTTTACCATATAGTGACGTTTGAAGAAGCTTAATCTTACAACATTAGGTGAAAAGGAGATTAAGAGGTGACCTAATTGGAAACATATAAATATTAAATGATAAAAGTTCAATATGGTGAAATATATTTAGACTTGGTAGGTCAGGAAAGAACATTTTTATAAAAGTGTTAAATCTAGTGTTTCTGATATTTGCAAATTAAGAGCTCATTTTCTGCCTGAAAGGGTTCGTAATTACTGGAATAAGCTGCAAAAAACTATGTTAAGTCTTCAAATGATGTGAATGCATTTAAGAGTAATTTGGAAGTTTTCAAGAATGAATGTTTACATGAAAATGCTGACAACTATTGGCAAGTTTCAAATCTTATATTAGACAAGATTGAAGGAGTTGGTTATCTAGAAAATAAATCAAAGTTTAATAACTTTTTGATGGAAAACAAATATATTGCAAAAGAGAAAAGGTATTAACACCTATGTCAGACCAAGTACTATTGCATAGTTAGCAGGTGTCTTTATAATTGTTTATTGACAGTAGTTTTTGTAGGTATTTATGTTAAAATCAGTTTGTTATTTTTCACTGGTTTTTGCTTATTTTAGTTCTAACTATGGCTTAATTATTTATTTCAGTCAATTATTTATTATTATACCACTTTTAATTCAAGCAGGGTCAATTAACTTATTATGTTCATCTTTATTTCTATTTTTCACAATTCTGACTTTAGACTGGGGGTACCTTGTGAAGGTATGAAATAATAGTGAAGTATTAGAATGTGGAATTTTTATTCTATTTTGGACACCTTGGATATAAGGTGTGGAAACGAATGATGAAGTTTATTAGCTTATTTTAATAGAGTTAATCGAGTTACTTTATAGTAAAATCATTATATTATTATTATTATTATGCAGACTTTTTCAGAGCTCACTCGGCGGTTCAGCACTTTGCGCTGAATCACCTCGTTCGCATTGTTAATTGATTAATTTCATTAAGTGTCTTTTGATTGAATTACGTATTAGGCACCTACGCTAATATCTGCAAGTCTGAACCAGTTTTCAAAGGAAAACGTGTATTTTTAAAAAATACGTATTACGTAACTATTAGTATTTAAATTGAAAATTTCGATACAGGTCGTTGAATATCTGAAATAGGTACCTTATTGGCCTTTGTTTAACCGGCCCTTAAGGACAAAAACGACTTTGATTTTTTTGTTCAAAGGGCCAGTTAAAATGGGGCTGATTAAATAAAAGGCCAGATAATTTTGGTCAAATGAAACTTTTATAACTTGGCTTTTGCACTTTTAGTTTAATTTAACCATCATTATATAACACAGATAATGACCTAAATGATGATAACAGACCGGAATTTAGGTTTTTGATGCAATTTGCTGAGTATAAATTGGTTTTCATGGCACTTTTTGAGCTAAAATTTCTTGGTTTGGCAGCTACTTGAAAGATTTTTGTCCAACGGGCCGGTTAAAATGGTTTAGAAAGGGTCCATTTTTGTCCATAAGGCCGGTTATTTAAAAAAGGCCGGCTTGATAAAGGCCAATAATGAATAAGGTACGCAAAAAAGTACGTGAAGAGAGGAAAATAAGGCAGTAATGTAAAAATATGTATCAAATTTTTCAAAAATACGTACAGTAGGTATGATTTATCAATTTAATGCAAATGCCGAATTTTTGGCAATGGATCTTCAGTGTGGCTGACGACAGTGTCGTAATAAAATAGCGATTCATTGTCGACAACAAATCAATTGTTTTGACAATATGAAACATTTAATTCAAAAGAATGATGGCAAGAAATCGGAATTGATATCGTCGAACTCGGAGTTTAGAGGTTAAATTTCCTTATGCGTTGAAATCCCGAAATCGTCATGAAAGAGCAAACTTTGCACGTGCGAGTTCACAGTCAAATCGCAACTCGATTGCTTTATAATATCCAATGGCCAATAGTGACCAGTGTTGGCATTGAAATTAAATTTAGAAATTTAAAAAAAACTGACGTCAATGGCCCTCAAAGCTTTTGAAGCGTCTAAACTGGTAAAATTGCGGCAGTGCACTGCAAAGTACGTATTTCAATTGAGAATATAATACAGCAGAGTAACAAAATACGGATGGCCACGACTTTCAGTCAAAATAAAATACAGATACGTGAAAATATGGGTGTTTTAATTTTTTTCAAATACATAATCAACAACCTTGCTGTTATGTTAGTATGTACTTAAGAATATAAACACTAAACAGCCCAATGAATCAACCTTAGTATGCAGGGCAAAAAGAGGAAAAGACTGAGCTGTTTCGGCCTTAAGAGCTGCAACTTGAATGCTTTAGTTCATATGTCAGTTCCAAGAATCGCCAATCATTTATCTCTCAGCAAGCAAAATTCCAAATCAAGAAATCAACAGGGCAAACAAAAATTACAAAATTAGAAAATTAGGAATCACAGATGAGGTCAATAGAAATCTTTGATGCAGTTGATATATTGCTTTCTTTGTCAAATTAAAATAATATTGGCCGAATATTTTATTAGATCACCGTTTTTGGCTAATGATTCTTCAAAGGAAACCATTGACCCTTGTTAGTGTAACCCATCTCCTTCTCTCTCTCTTAATGCCTAAAGTTTCCAAAGACGAGGCAGTCTCATGTCACACGTCATTAACCACTTCAGACTTTCAGATTGTCATTCAATTAGGGGTTAGAATATAACATCAATCTAATATCTTAATAAGGTTACACGACAAGTTTGATTGCCTTTGCCCTTCCCTAAAATAAATAAAATAAAATAAACGGTTTTGATAAGTACATCAACACTGTTTTCATAAAACTACCTTCAAACTTCCACTTTTAACTGGATCTTCCAGCCACTAATGAGATACTGAAAATTTAAATTAAATCTATATAACAAAACCTGCAATAATGCAAAGAAGTGTTAACCAGAGCATTAATTAATCTGTTAATTAAAAACTTGAAAATATGCTTCAAGTAATTGAGATAAATTAAAAATTATCAAACTGAATATAATAAGTTAGATTAAATTAAATTAAATTAAAGTAATCAGTCTGATGAAAATAAGCTTCCCATGAAATTAAGAGATAGGTCATTAAAAAAGCGAAATTCAATGAAGTTTAAAAAGAACAAAATAAAACTAATATCGTAAGTTGAAGAACCTCTTCTTAGCTAGGAATGGTCTCGTTTTAAGATACTCCACTTGCTGCTGTCTATTCTCTAAGTAACTTACAGTTTCTATTTTGGAGAGTACAACATCCGAAATGTTCCAGTAGTAGTAGATACTATTATGTCCACATTTGATACAATCATTTTTAAAAAGACTCTAATCTACATTTAAAATCATCTACTGAACAAGATTCTTTCACTGAAACTGGCAGTTTATTCCATAACTCTCTAACACGCTCAGTAATAAACCCTCTATGCAGCCTCTGAATACTTTTAGGAATACTATTTTTTTTTTTTAAGCTTGAGATCAAATTATGCCTATTTTTACTGAAATTGAAAATATTGTTTAACCCATTGATATTTTTAAAGCTTTGAAAGTTTCGATAAGATCACCTCGGTAACGTCTTTCAGCTAAAGTCGTAAGCTGAAGGCATCTCAACCTCTCAGAGTACGGAAGTTGGCCCATCCCGTCAATCAAGCGAGTAAAACGTCTTTCTGTAAATTGTGTCATCTTTCTGTAAATTGTGCGGAATTATGTTTCACAAGAATCAATCAGTTCTATAGCATAAGCAATAGCAATGCCTTTGCACTCTCCTGATTAATTACATATGCGGGAGGATGCTGTCATCATCCGTAAATTGCGTGAATTATGTTTCCAATTGCACAAGAATCAATCAGTTCTGAGTGTAGCAATGATCTGCAATGCAATAGTGATGTACGGTGGCCGAGCAGGCACTATAAGCTTTAAAAGTTGACACATTGGACCTATAGCACCACTAACATAAGCAGCCACGTAGCTAGGATTTTTGACCAGGGGATGCATGCCGAAATATAGGGGATGCTGAGCAACCCATTTTGACCAATTATCTCAGAGGATGCAAGTTTTTCAGGGGATGCAAGCCAACTTTCCAGGGGATGCAGAGCATCCCCTGCATCCCCTCTGGCTACGTGGGTGAACATAAGCTTAAGCAATGCCTGCAATTACTCTGCCATCAGACTGACAGATCCGCAAACGCGCACAGTATAACAATCGCGCGCGCGGAAGCAACCAGCGCACAAAGTACTAGCAGACCGGTCACGTGACATGACACGTGACATGACGTCACGAAACACAAAAAGCCCCTGCGGACAAGGAAGGCGTTGTCCAATTTCAAAAAACTTGATAAATTCGTGATCAGCTCATCGAGATCTATCAGTGAAGAATTGTGCCCAAAAAACTTTGAAAAAAGGGCGCACCCTAGCTAGTAATATAATATAATGATTTTACTATAAAGTAACACGATTAACTCTATCAAAATAAGCTAATAAACTTCATCCTTCGTTCCACACCTTATATTGTATCCAAGGTGTCCAAAATAGAATAAAAATTCCACAGTCTAATACTTCACTATTATTTTATACCTTCACAAGGTATCTATTTGAATTAAAAAGAAAACTTCACAAGGTATCCCTAGTATAAAGTCAGAATTGTGAAAATAGAAATAAAGATGAACATAATAAGTTAATTGACCCTGCTTGAATTAAAAAGTGGTATGTGCAACGCAAACAGGGATATACGTGTTTAGCAAATATTCTTACCATAACCAACTTTGCCTGTAACAATCTCAAAGGTTTGTATGAGGTAGAATAGGATTAAAATTTGAAAACAAGCTAGCTGTCAAAACAAACTGAAAAATGAAAACTGAATGAATTATATTTTAATTATCAAAATAAATTTCGAATGATAAAGTTTTTTTTCAGTTGTAAAGATATCAACATTTGGGTTACTCTTTTACGCGCGGCGCGCGCCGTCGTTTTTCTAAGCCCGCATAGGTGTGTGTACGTGCCGCGCGGCGTTTCCCTACGCTGCAGCGCGCGCATTGCGCAACGCAAACAAGGATGTGATATACGTGTTTAGCAAGCCGTCGTTTTACTTCTCAAAAGATCGGCGTTAGCGCTAACGCCGATCTTTTGAGAAGTAAAACCAGGTGCGCGCGCGTACTTGGTTAGGTGGACTATTTTTTGAGCTCGCATATTTAGTGTGTTTACGCGCGCGCCGCCGTTCTGAGGAAGCGCGCCCGCGTCGCGCAACGCAAACCTAGGGATATACGTGTTTAGCAAATGAAATATTTGGACAACATTTCAGTTCCTTTCTGCTGACAGCTGCTGTTGTCAAACCTTAGTTTTCTACTTTTCTGAGCTTGAGCCTGCAATTTGCCGCGCTGTGCACTCCGTGCGTGTAACCATGAGGGCGGCCCTGGTTACTTGGTTAGGGCAAATAAATTGAAGCACTTCAAATTCGACATTTTATTTTTCCCAGTCTATAGTTTGCATACTAAAAGAGTCAATAATCAATGCTCTTATTAAAACTCCCTTTTCATTATTGCAGGTTTTGTTTCTCAATATCTGGTGATCAGAGGCTGGAATATTATTCTATATATTAATGATCTTCCTGACATTATCAATAATCTAACAAAGTTATTTGCTGATGACTTGAAGTTAATTGTAAATGCAAGCAGTGATAACCAAGAAACTGTTGACATTGATCTTAAATCACTTGAAAACTGGGAATCTTTTGTGGCTTCTTAAGTTTAATACTAAGAAATGCAAAGTCATGCATTTTGATTATAATAATAATCCCTTGAATGAATATAGAATAGATGAAGTTGTTTTAGATAGTGTGCAATCTGAGAAAGATCTTGGAATTGTTGTGAATAATCAATTAAAATGGAAAGACAACATTAACTCTTGTATTAAAGATGCTAATAAAATGATTGCTTGGGTAACTAGAAACATGCTTACTCGTGATCCAGCTATTTTAAATCGTATCTATAAAACAATGATAAGACCAAAGTTAGAGTATTGTGTCCAAATTTGGAAACACAAGTATTTGCCATGGAAACTGGTCAACTATTTTAGAGCTTGAATCTGTACAGCGAGATTTACAAGATTAGTTGATGATATTGACTTTACCATATAGTGAGCGCTTTGGAAGAAGCTTAATCTTACAACATTAGGTGAAAGGAGATTAAGAGGTGACCTAATTGAAACATATAAAATATTAAATGATAAAGTTCAATATGGTGGAAATATATTTAGACTTGGTAGGTCAGGAAAGAACATTTTACATAAAAGTATTAAATCTAGTGTTTCTGATATTTGCAAATTAAGAGCTCATTTTCTGCCTGAAAGGGTTCGTAATTACTGGAATAAGCTACCAAACTATGTTAAGTCTTCAAATGATGTGAATGCATTTAAGAGTAATTTGGAAGTTTTCAAGAATGAATGTTTACATGAAAATGCTGACAACTATTGGCAAGTTTCAAATCTTATATTAGACAAGATTGAAGGAGTTGGTTATCTAGAAAATAAATCAAAGTTTAATAACTTTTGATGGAAAACAAATATATTGCAAAGAGAAAAGGTATTAACACCTATGTCAGACCAAGTACTATTGCATAGTTAGCAGGTGTCTTTATAATTGTTTATTGACAGTAGTTTTTTTTGTAGGTATTTATGTTAAAATCAGTTTTGTTATTTTTCACTGGTTTTGCTTATTTTGGATTCTAACTATGGCTTAATTATTTATTTCAGTCAATGATTTATTATTATACCACTTTTTAATTCAAGCAGGGTCAATTAACTTATTATGTTCATCTTTATTTCTATTTTCACAATTCTGACTTTAGACTGGGGGTACCTTGTGAAGGTATGAAATAATAGTGAAGTATTAGAATGTGGAATTTTTATTCTATTTTGGACACCTTGGATATAAGGTGTGGAAACGAATGATGAAGTTTATTAGCTTATTTTAATAGAGTTAATCGAGTTACTTTATAGTAAAATCATTATATTATTATTATATTATTATCCAGTTATAAGTGGAAGTTTTAAAAAAGTTTATTTTAAAACATTACTGATGTGCTCATCGAAATATTTTATTTTGTTTTATTTCATTTTGTTACCTCGATATATTTTTAATTTTAATTATCTCATTAGAGGCTGGAAGATCCAGTTATTAGTGGAAGTTTGAAGGCAGTTGATTTATGAAAACATTGTTGATGTGTTAATCAAAATACTTTATTTTATTTTTTATTTTAGGCGCCCGTAACGTTCATCGGTCGATCGAATGGAATTGGTCGATCGATCAACTCCATTTGAACGAATGATGTGTTTTAATGCTCCCTGTTGACTTGAATCGTGTTTAAATGAGCAATATTTAGTTGTTTCCCTACTAGCTTAAAGATTTGTTTGAAGTGATTGATCATTTCAGTGAAACACAAAAATTCTCAAATATGAAATCAAACCCATACACTTTGCACCGCTATTCAACTGTCAGTTTCGAGATAAAATATCTCTTCTTCAGGAACTCCACAAAGTGTGACACAACATTCTCAGTTAGTTAATTTAATATGTGTTGTGTTGTAAGTTTTAAAGATTTTCTATTAAAAACACATCAGTCGATCAAATGAAGTTGATCGATCGACCAATTCCATTCGATCGACAGACGAACGTTACATGCACCTAATTTCATACTTTAAATAAATTAATATCCCAGTTTTTTGAGTTATGATCACGTTTTTTGCATCCCTTTTTCCTCCATCCTGAAGTTCATCATAGTTGAGGTTGAAAGAGCATTCTAATTGGTTGTTAATTCAGAGTTTCAGGCGTTTTCTTAGAAATGATTCTATTCTAAATTACTCAATTGAATGTTTTACCAAACTAATTGTGCTTTGTAGCCCTCAACTCCTTTTCCTTGTTGTTTAAGTTGATAATTTTCACAGGATTTATTTTTTCTGATTTATGTTCACTTGATATCTGTAATTGATTGATTTAAACAGAATGGAATTCTAAGGATGTTTTACACGAAGATATCAAGTTCCAATCAATAACTGTTTGTCATATTTGAGCTGTCAAACCAAAATAAAAATAATAATTTTCGTGTTGTACTATATTCTTTCTAGGATAGACTTGGTCAGAGTGGCTTTGAATTCTTTTTTTACTATTCTTCACGAATTATGGACAAATTTTAAATGCTAAAATCGCAAAATATATATTGTGAACATGATTTCAGTCTTGATCTCAGTTTTCATCTTTAAAACAAACAATCAGGGTCCTCCATTCATATTATTGAACTGGGAACCCCTATTAACCAGGAAAGAAGAATTATACTTGTAGGTAATGTTTCAAAGTCGATCCATGGCTGTTAACACAGCAACTGTTGTCAATTGGTGTTAACAGGGTCAACAATTAACAGGGTATAAAGTAACTGAAAATTAAATTATCTGACCATAAAAAACACAATTTTGCTTTGTAGGTGTCTGGGTAGAAATTTGCATCATGTATTAAATAAGTTGATTCATACCAGTACATAATTACAGTTCTGTTAAATCATAACATCTTGTCTTCAGAACCCCTCCATTTGGTGATAAGCACCATCCACAAATTTGATTGGAATAAGTTGTGTTGCTAAGTTAAAACTCTAATGCATTCAACCCCACAACACGGTCGCAAGTCCGTGTGCCACAGTGTTAGCTTTCATAACACCATATCATTTTTGGTGTGTCATGCTTTATTTGGATCTGCCTAGCTCTCTGATGAAGGCATTTCTTTCATGGATCCCGTCAAAGACTATGGTTAGAGTTGTTAGAGAGTTCTGTGGCTTGACTACAAAGATGACTGTATTTGTTCTACAAAGAAGATAATAAGATTTTCTGAATTCTAATACAGAACTGATACTACTACTGATATGGGAAGTTAAAATCTTTCAAGCAATCTTCACACTCTTATTATCTCTCAGATATTGATTTAAATAAATGATGACTATTTTGAAATTTGATGCACATACTCTTGGTATTTGATATTTTAAATGTTCTATTTGCAGCAGCATGTTTATATTACCAACATGATGGAGGTTTTGCAGGTTCAGGTTGCGAACTTGAATAGTGAAAGTCAATCAATATCTAGTACAAATGGGGATCCCATATTTGATGGTATGTTTGTTTCATTTAAAATGGGTATACTCTATATACTGGTCCTTTAATGCTTAGGAAAATTGTACATGAATCATAGATTTTGCTATTTGAAATGTAAGAATATTTTTTATAACCTTTTTAATGTCACTTTTATACATCAAATTAGAGAATGTCATGTTAAACGAATTTGAAGTTCCTTCAACTGACTGTAGAATAGTGGTTTTGGTAATAGTATATGGGTTGGATTTCATTATTAAGAGAATTCTGTGTTTGACTGCAATGATTGATCATACGGAAACAAATGTGATGATTCAATTTATGGCAAATACTGTGATAGATTGAACAAATACAAATATAACATATTCTTCCAATTGCATTAATTTCAAAATGACTTCAGAATTAAAAACTGAAGAACATGATGAAGTTCCTTCAAATGACCAAAGCCCAACTGAAGAACCAATGAGAGAAAGAGGTTCAACCATCACCAAGAAAATACCTCTTTCAGAATTTGCAACCTTACAAGTAAGTTGTATCAAAATTTGTCAATGAAGATGATTTTGTTGACCTTTATATGTAATTTCAATAAAGATTCAAGACAAGAAACAAAGAAAACTTGTAACTTATTAAGACCATATTAAAATTGATAACAGTTTTCATTCATAAGACTACAAGAAATAACTTGAATCATCTGAAAAAATAGTAAGACTAAATACTTCAATTGAACCAAAATTGTTTTTCCTCTGAAAAGAATTAACTCAGGGGGAGTCAGTATATATCTAAGTATCCACATGTCTATAAATTTTCTAAGTTGTCAATATATATTTATAGATTTGAAAGACATAGCAACTATTTATATACATAAGCATATAGCAAATTATTCCGCCATTATAATATCCTAATATCTTTACAAATTTCAAATTTGTTAAATTTTTTTATTGAAATTAATCTTTTAGGGGATTCTTGCTCACCAAGTTGATGAAGGTGCACCTTGTTTGAAGTGTGGACCTGATGTGTGTGCTGGTTTAGATCTTCATTTTTGGAAGTAAGTTAATTTAATTGAATAAAACTTTCAATATATACTTATCTACCTACCTATACTTCATGAAATGCAAAAAGTATTGGTTGACTGCTAGATACAATTGAATTTGTGGAACTTCCCTGAGGCAGTGTCAGAACCATTCATCAACATGGAACGTTCTCTACATGAAATGTCACCTCCACGCTCCCATTTGTCAACGTTTCAAGTCAATGGGTGCTTCCGATGCTGCTCCAGTTGGATTTAAAGTTTTTGATGACATCATGTTGTCAGTCAATACTTATTGCGCTGAGTATGATATCTGTATATCTATACACAAAATCATTCTGTTATTATTTATACCCATAGGGCCCCCATAGCAGTAGGATAAATTGATATAATCAAAGATATGACGATTCTAAGATGTGCAGTAAGCATTAGTTTATAGAAAAAATCAACTCCATTCAAAAGTTCTGGACATTGATTGATCATTATCAAAACGACAAAATAATAGCCGAGTCTAATGCCTAGATTCTTGAATCTTAAATGATTGTAATTTG